>CATIWF010023890.1:0-20767 GCA_949630135.1 Balakata baccata | reverse complement strand
TTTGCTTAAATTATTTGATAATTTAAGTGGCCAACATAACTGGGAACCTAATGGGTCACACGCTTTGGAGATGTAAAGAATGAGTAAAATGGCTTAGGATGAGATCCAAAATATGAGAAAATTATTTTGAGTCAGTTCGCGATAAGATCGCGGGAAAAAATTGCTCGGGGGGGTTGACAGGCCCGTGCGGGCCCGCTGGCCTGGCAAGCCAGCTGGGCCTGTTGTGTGCGCTAGCACACAGCTGCCCGCAAATGGCACTTAAATGGCCATTTAAATCTTTTTACTATTCATGCCTCTTCACTTTCTCCTCTCTTTAATTTGGATCTATTTTTATGATTTTTTTTGGATCTAAAAGACCCCAAAAGATAGAAAATAGATAAGGAAAAAATTTTGGGAGAAGAAAAATTTTTGGAGACAACAAGAAAATTAAAGAGTTTAATTTTCTTCTCATATGAACATACACCATTGCTAGCACTTTGATGTATGTTCAAGCCATCTCCCTAGTGGTTTCATCCTCTCATCTTTGCTTGGATATTGTTAGAGACAATCCAAGATTGGATTGTTATGGTTTGCTACAACCTAAAAATGTGAGAAGTTGAAGAAAAATTAAGAAATTATAAAGGTATAAATTCTGAATTTTCTTTGGTTAAATTAATTTTAATTGGCACATGTATAATCATTTGATTCGGATTTTGAAAATTTTTATTTTCCGCTGCGTTATATGTATGTGATACATGATCGAAACCCTTCATACACTACACACATTTCAAACTCTTATTATAGTATTCTATAATTATATTGGTGTCGTATAAAAGCAATGTTACACGAACACTTCATTTTTGAAGAAATATTTGTACCCTTCAAGTATGAAATTGGTATCAGTATGAATTATGTATCCAAGTATGACATTGGTATGAGTATGGATTATGTATCATATCATCCACATTAAAAGTGGTACTCCTGATTTCTTCTATCACTATATCTATAACTTGCTACTGAATTTTATCACATAGTTGTTCCGTGTATATATGAGCAATGCCTTTATTCAAGAAAATTTACTTGAAGATAAAATTACATAAAAAAAAAAGAATTGATAAAATTCAAGGAGATTAAGAAGAGTTTATATTAAATTTAGAACCATATTAAATGTTTCTAGATTCTCAACCAAGATCAAGACCCTACAATCTCTTCAAAATAGTTATATTTATATATATACACGTATCCCCATACACGTATCATAATTTTAGATATTTTTTAGCTTTAAATTTTTAAAAGGGATAATTATAAAAAATAAATTAAACTTTTAAAATTATATCAAAATTAAATTGTAATTTCTATTTTTTCACTTAAATATATAAATTTTTAAAACTTTATCATTTTATGAATTCTGGTAAAATTTTACAGACATGACATAAAATTTCAATAAGAATAAAAAGGTTATGCTGATTAGAAAGTTGACTAAGAAGCTTATCGTTTTTGTTTTTCTTAAAATTTTGAAACCTAAATCTTTCCGGCAAAACTATACTTACAATAAAATTTTTATTTCTCCTTATTCTATTGAATAGACAACTCCTAAGTATAACAACTACATGTACTATTTTTCAAATTTAAAGAGAAATTTAGGTTTTAAAATTTTAGTAAAAAAAAAACGATGACATTTTAAAGTTTCTAAAATGACTCAGCTTTTTAGTCAGTATATTTGTTTTAATTTGGCCAAAATTTTATGCAATGTTAGTATAGTTTCGCCCAAAATTTACAAATTGATAAAATTTTAAAACTTTGTATATTTAAATGAAAAATAGAAAATATAATTTAATTTTGATATATGCTTAGAAATTCAGTTTACTTTTTACAATTATTCCCTTTTAAATATAAGGAGTCGGACCTCTAGGTATGTATTTATGTGCAAGCAATATAATATAAAAGTACAAATATCACACACATCAATACTTGTATATTATACAACAATACACAGTTGCATAAAGCATATTAATTCAACAATATAATATATAGTTAATAATAATATTACTATAATTGATATTTTTACTTCAATAGTTATTGCCATAAAGCTCGCACAAACATGGCACTCAAAATGACTCTGATCATTGCTCTTTTCGTTCAATAGCTGAGGCTTTTGCCTTGCCTCGCTCACCAGCTTGTGTCTCCTACCGAAGGTGCACCTAGCATATTAATGTTTTATTAATTAACTTACTATACATCAAAGTATTGCCTAATTCTAAATTTACCAAAATTTCATCCTGCTTTTTAACTTTTGATTATATTTGATTGATTAGACTTTCTAACTCGACCTAAGCAATAATTTAATTCACATAACTGTCTGGCTATCTGATTGTCCGATTACACTCTGCCGCACTGTAATAGATCGTTTCAGGTACAGATTCTTCGTCAATTTAAACTTTTCCTTTTTATATCCGTTTCTTACATACAAATTGATCCAAGGTTATCAAGATGTTTAGGTCTTCTAAAATCAATGACACAGTTTACAATTAATATTCTATTTAAATTTACTTTTCATTCAATATACCTTAATCTTACTCAATTCAAGAAAACAGCCCCATTATCTCCTCTTGGGTCATAGTTTGGACAAAACCATTTCTAATCATAAGATAAATAACAGCTTCTTGTCCAAACAACTCCATGCTTAGTTACGGTTTCTCCTATCCTAGAATTTCCTTTCCGTTAGTATCTTTTCTTCCTTGTTTATTAAGCTTTAAACATCCCAAAAATCCTAATTTCTAGCCACAGTTGAAGTGGTTTGTTTCCTTCAAACTAATTATATTAAAAGTTAAATTAGTTGTATGAAAGGTTAAATTAATTAATGAATAATTTTATTTATTTATTTATTTATTTTTAACTTATCTTTATCACACCGACCTCCCCAATTCTCTCTCTCTCTTTTCTTCTAAGTCATGGTAACTTTTGGAACCTCAACACAATTAATTTTTTTTTTTTCTTATGTCTCAACAACTCCCCAAACTAAGAAGAATAAGAAAGTAAAAAATAAAATAGAATGAAAGACCCTTTTTTTTAACCTTTGTTGTTCCTTGGTCGAGAACTGTCCCTTTCTTATTTCTTCTCTATCTCCTCTTTAGCATATAGGTCATGGTTAGGCTGGGTTCTCTCTCCCACTCTTCAATTATTTTAATTATGGCCAATACACTTGGAAGGGAATTATTTGATGCTGGTTTTGGGTAGGATATATGTTAGGTGTAGGAAAATCAAAAATTTATTTTCTATTTATAATATATTTTTTTTATAATATATTTTTTATTTAGATTTTTTTTTTCTTTTTTATTCCTTGATTCTAGGATAGAAGTTTTATATAAACTTGTATATTTTTTTGTAATGATTTAAGAAATACAGAAAAAAAATATTTCTCCTTTTCCAACGTGATATCAGAACCTGGTTCAAAATATCTCAAGTCTATGCTTGAGAAAACCCTAAATTAAGGCAGCCTTACCTTGACCACCATCCTAGAGTGGTCTTTCTTTCACACCACCAACACAAGGAGGAGTGCCACCTAAACACAAGTCAGTCCCTAAAACCCGATCGTCGGAAAATAAGCATGTGAGGAATTCATGTCACAGTTTCCATACGCCGGCGAGTGTAGGCGCATTGGACGGCGTGATTAGCTTTGGTCTTCTTCTTCGGTATTGCTTGACCTTTCACAAAGTATTTTTAGGCTTTGTATTGAAATACCACGTAATTTAGAGGAACTTTTTGGAATGCTAGTATTTTTTTCTACTGATGGCTTGCTACAGTCAACCAAGACAGATTTGATGGGTTCAACCAGTAGGGACACTCAATAAATATACTAGAAAATGTATTGTAAGTCTAAATTTTTAACAAAAAATTTTGGTGAAGAGAGGCATACATTTCATGTTAGTGTTTCAAATCAAAAGCAACAACCTTCTTCAGTTTTGTTTCCTTTCATTAAAGAGCAAATAGACCAACTCTATAAGGTTATTGAGTCTCATAAAATTCTTTTTTGTTCTTTAGCTCAAAAAGGTAATTATCTATAAATAGTTTTCACTAGTGTCAATTTTGATCATACTTGTATTATTGATTACAGTCCAACTGACCATATGACATGATTATCAAATCTTTTTTCTTCATATAATCCTTGTGCAAGTAATTAAAAAATTAAAATTGTAAATGACTCTTTTTTAGCCATTACAGGAAAATGTTATATTATCCTATCTTCATCACTTACTTTTCACGATATCCTTCATATTCCTAAACTCTCTTGTAACTTATTGTCCGTCAGTAAACTAGCCCGTAATCAAAATTGTCAAGCTCATTTTTTTTCCAACTTACTATGTGTTTCAAGATTTGACCTCGGGGAGGATAATTGGCAGTGCTAAATAGAGCAGAACACTCTACTTCTTTGATGATGCCTATGAGTCAGGGCAACAATCACACCAAATATGTACATACTTTGAATCTATCTTTATTTTTTTATAGTAATGTTATGGCATTTTAGATTAAGTCATCCAAGTTTTAAATATTTAAAATATTTGTTTCCTAAATTATTTGGTAATAAAGATTCATTTTTGTTTCGTTGTGAAGTATGTGAATTTGCAAAACATCATTACATCTTTTTTCCTCCACAACCATATAAACCATAAAAGCCTTTCACTATAATTCATAGTGATGTTTGGGGTCCTAATGGGATAAGTACACCTTCTAGTAAGAAATAGTTCCTTACTTTTGTTTAACCTTAAGGAGTATTTCCTTCATTTTGATGATCACAAATAATTATGCAATAAGATTTAATCATTTCAAGTGTTTAAGTCTTAAATAGATCAATTATAATCTTTAAAGATATTTGGAAATCAACATTGGATCAAAAACAACTTGAAAAAGAATGGTTTACCATTAGGTGTCATGACCATGAAGGTCATTGTCGTGACCATGAACAGGGATGAAGGCAGAGGGGGGTTGACAAGGGGCCATGCCCCCCCAAAGTGGGAAAAAATGGAGTACTAGGTATATTTATAATTTATTTCTAGAAAAAATTTAATAATTTACCCCCCTTAGGCCTTAATATATTATGAATCAGACTATAAAATATTATTTGAAGCTCTTGGGCCTTAACATATTACGGGCTAGACTATAAAATTTTATTTGAACCCTATAGAAGTAATAAGGTAAAATATTAAAAGAAATCTTAATTTTATAACCTACACGTGATTCATTTGTCAAAAGTTAAAAGTTAAAACCGAATCTCTTTCCACCTTTTCTTTTTCTCTTCGTGCTTTCCCTTTCTACCGTCCAACCACTGGTCCACTAATCTCTCTCCCAATCTTGATTTTGCCATTCAATTCAACTGGTCCACTACTCAGCCAACAATTTACTAATTCAAGGTAATTTTTATATTCTCACCCATTAAGTTTGTATTGTTGTTTTATTGCTTTGCCTTGTTTTATCTTTTTCTAAATTTAAATATTGGCTATTGCACTATTGAAATAAATAGTAGTTAATTATTATGTATATTGTTAAATATGACAAAAGAATTAATTAAAATTTTGCTTCCTTTGAAAGAATTTATCCATTACATGCTTTTATTTAAGTATTTTAAGTATGGTTAATTAATTGGTTATTTATTTATTTTTTAATGTATATTCATTCAAATGACGATAATACATTATATATATATATATATATATGCTCTTTTTTATTTAAAATTAATTAATTAATTGTAGGATATTGCAATAGAACATAAAAGCTTATTATTATTAATATTTAACAAATTCTTAATTATATTTTTTCTTAAATAGGTGTTTGATTATTATGGGAAAGTCCTCTAGAATTGAATCCTATTTTCAAAGAATAACTTCTTGCAATTTAGAAAGTGATAATGCAATACTTTCTAATACTAATACATTTGAAAAACCACCTAGAAAAGCTCCGAGAAAAGAACCAAGTGAAATTGATGTTTCATCTTTAGAAAGAGATCTAGGATTAAGATATTTTATTTAAGAGTATCTAGTTAACAAAAAAGATGAAATTCGATAAGCCTATATAATGCTCGGACCATATCAACCTATTCTTCCAAAGTATCCTTCATTAGGTTCAAAAAATCATCCTTGACATTTTGGTGCTTCTTAGTATTCTAAATTTTCTACTTGGTTAGAATATTCACCTACTAAAGATGCTGCATTTTGTCTTCCATGTTATATTTTTTATAAGCCTAATGATCATTTTGGTTCAAGTGATTTCACTATTAATGGATTTAGGAATTGGAAGAAAGTAAATGATGGAAAAAATTGTGCTTTTTTGGGCCATACTAGTACTTCCCCTAATTCACCTCATCATAATGTTGTAAAATCTTATGATGATTTAATGGCTCAGTCTCAGCATATTGATAAAGTACTCTCTAGACAATCTTCTCAGGATGTTGCAAATAATCGATTACAACTCAAGACCTCAATAGATGCAATTCGATGGCTCACTTTTCAAGCTTGTTCTTTAAGGGGCGATGATGAAAGCGAAGAGTAAAAAAATCAAGGTAATTGTCGTGAATTGGTTAAGCTTTTGGCCTCTTATAATGAGAATGTTGATAGAGTAGTTCTACTTAATGCTCCAAAAAATGCAAAATATGTATCTAGCGATATTCAAAAAGAGATATTGTGTGTTTTTGCAAGAAAAGTACATTGTGAAATATGTGAAGAAATTGGCGAAGCTAAATTTTGTGTCATGGTTAATGAGTCTAGAGATATATCAAAGAGATAACAAATGGCCATTGTATTGAGATTTGTGGATAAAAGTGGTTGTGTGCAAGAGCGTTTCTTTGATATTATTCATGTTCTTGAAACTTCATCTATGAATTTGAAAAATAAGATATGTGATGTTCTTTCTTATCACAATTTGAGCATCCATAATATTCGAGGATAGGGTTATGATGGGGAAAGCAACATGTGTGGGGAATGGAATGGATTACAAACATTGTTTTTAAAAGATTGTCCATATGCATATTATATTCATTGTCTTGCTCATAGACTTCAATTAGATTGGTTGCAACATCTAAAGAAGTAATTGAAGTACATAATTTCTTCAATCAATTGTCTTTTATCATTAATCTTGTCAGTGCCTCTTCCAAAAGACAAGATGAACTAAGGATTGCTCAAGCTATTAATATTGCAAAGATGATTGAAATTGAAAAAGTTGAGAATGGAACTGGAAAAAATCAAGTTAGTATTCTTTAAAGACCTTGAGATACTAGGTGGGGTTCTTATTCAAGTTCTGTTGGTAGTTTGATTAATATGTATGATTCAACTTGCATTGTTCTTGAGAATGTCATTAAATATGGGAATTATTCTCAACGTGGAGATGTAGATAGTGTTATGAGTTATATGACATCTTTTGATTTTGTAGTCATTTTACATCTCATGAGGGATATTTTACTACTCATCTCATGTTATAAGATCTACTGCTTGATCCAATCAAGGAATATAACATGTGATAGTCTATCCAGATTAATAATGTCTCATCTCATTAATCCTATGACTAGAGATAATTTAGGTACTAACATAATTACACATGATAAGAATCTCATTATCATGATCTCATTATGATTTCCTTTATGCTATGTTGTGTATCAAGGACTTTATTAATTGATTTAAGATTACTATCAATTCATATATCAAATGAATACCAAATTAATAAAAATGCCTTTTATTAATTAAAAAAATATATACAATAAGTGTTAAAGGTGACTGCCTTTAGGGCACTTCCCTAACACGCATTGAGACTCGTCTTGCCTCTCTTGAGTCAGAGATTACGGCTCTTCGTGATCACCATCCTCCTTCTTCCTAGTTCCTCTTGACATTTATCTTCTTTTTTATTATTTTTGGACACAAAACTTGAAAATTGTATTTAACTAATTATGGGACACATTTATATTTTGTTTGCATGTGCCTATTTCTTCCTCTTCGCTTTGGTTCTTTTTGTTGGTGCCAAAATGGGAGAATTTGAATATATGGCTAATCATGCCAATCCTTTGTACATATGGCCTATATTTTTGTCAAGGCCTATTTTGCTAATACATATATGATATGAATATTTGAATATAATGATGTTCGACACTTATTCTATTTTGGCTTGAATATTTTATATGCTTAAACACATGGCTTAATTATTTACTTCAAATATTATTTATTTGCATTTGTTGAGGGGCATAATTTTTCTTTCCTTAGCCATATTGCTTAATTATTTGTCACCATAAAAAAAGGGGAGATTGTTGAACCTTGAGGGGTATTTCCATCATTTTGATAATCACAAATAATTATGCATTGAGATTTAATCATTTCAAGTGTTTAAGTCTTAAATAGGTCAATTATAATCTTTAAAGAGCTTTGGGAATCAATATTAGATCAAAAATAACTTAAAAAGGAAGGGTTCACCATTAGGTGTGATGACCATGAAGGACTTTATCATGACCATGAAGAATTTTGTCATGACCATGAAGAATTTTGTCATGACCTTGAAATATTGCTTCATGACCATGAAAAAGGTGCTAAAATAGTCCAATAGCTTTCATGACCAGCCTTCACCACCATGCCAAGTGTCATGACCATGAAGGGCACCCTTTATGACCGTGAAAGAATGTTTCATAGCTATGACAGTCAAGCAGAAAACTAATTTTCTTGTGCCAAAATGCTTCATGACTGTGAATATGGGCACATACATCACTAATGAGGTAGTTCAATGGCTATAAACACATTAAATGCACCTCTAATAGCTTCAATACTCCAAAGGAGTATAAATACTTCACATTTATGACTGTATAAAAGAAGAGAACAATTGATTAAGTGCATATTACTTCAAAGCTTTGTGTATTTAAATTTTCAGCTACCATTCTCTTTCTAAACTATTTCATCTTTGTAATTCTTTAAGAGCTCAAGTGTTCTTAAGTTCTTTAGGTTGTTAAGTGTTAGAGTTTTTGCAATCAATCATTCAATAGGCATTTGAGTGAGTTGGGTTGGGAAATTAATACCTATTGTAAGAGTTTGATTGTGAGTCTTAAGTTTAAAAACACTTGGGTACCTTGTAAGGATTTAATCTATACCTTGAAGTAGATTATTAATGGATTGAAACTCTCAACTGAGGTTAGGGAGAGGAGTAGGCTAAGAGGGCCAAACCTCTATAAATCTTTGTGTTCTCTTGCTCTTTCTTATTTAATTTTTAATTTTCCTTTCCATTCAAAATCACCAATTAACCCCCCCCCCCCCTATTGGTACTTGTGGTATTTCAGTAGCAATATATAAAAGTACTCTTACTGTATTCATCTTTGCTTTAGGAGCAAGAGTCTCAGAATAATCTATGCTATATGTTTGAGTGAATCCCTTAGCCAACAATCGGGCATTGTATCTCTCCACTGAACCATCAGAGTTGTATTTCACGGTGAAGACCCATTTACAACCAACAATAGTCTTCCCAGCTGGCAATGCCACAACACTCTAAGTATTGTTCTTTTTAAGAGCTCTCGTCTCTTCAAGTATTGCTTCCTTCCTCGTTGGAACTTTTAGAGCCTCCTATACATTTCTAGGAATTTCTACATTGGACAGTTGAGATGTAAATGTAACAAGAGATGGAGACAATTTTGAGTATGATACAAATTTAGATAGAAGATATCTAGTTCAAGTTCTAACTCCTTTGTAAAGAGCTATAGGGATATCAAAATCAAAAGTTTCAAGTTGACTATTAGGATGAAAATGAGAAATACTTGTACTAGATTTAGACTATTGGTTTGTCCTCAGTTCGGAGTCATGGTCATGCTAAAGAACCAATTCATCATTCTTTTGCTTATAATTCTTCCTCAAGTAAACAGTCTCTTTCTATGTTTGGTCACATTCTGTGAATCTATTTCATGTTACTTTAGTATTATCATATTGTGGCATTATAACAGGTTGTTCCTTATTTTCCATTCCTAAAAATGGGTGTTCAGAATTTTATTCTTCAAATGTAAACCTTGACTTAGGAGAAACATCACTCATTGTAAGAGGAGTTTCATACATAAATCTTGGTCATTTCCTATCGGTGCACTAGACTCAGGGTCCTGGAAATCACAAGAATTAACAATTGAATCTTCCTTACAAGTCTCCTTCTAAATATAAGTATCCATAAAAAGAGGTTGTTTTTCAAAAAATGTAACATCATTGTGACAAAGTATTTTTTTGATACTGGATCAAAACATTTATAACCCTTCTAATGTAGGGAATAACCAATGAAAACACATTTTAAAACTTTGGGTTCAAGTTTTCTAATTTTTCTATGTTCATGAACAAAAGTTGTGTATCCAAATATTTTTAGAGGAAGATCTGTAGAAAGTCTAGCATGAGAAAAACTCTTTGTAAATACTTGAAAAGGAGTTTGAATTGTAAAACTTTGGAGGGCATTCTATTTATTAAATATGTTGCAATTAAAACAGTCTCTCCCCATAAATATTTAGGAACTTTAATTGTAAAGAATAATGTACGAGCCACCTCCAACAAATGCTTATTTTTCCTTTTAGCAATTCTATTCTGTTGAGATGTATCAATGCAAGTATTTTGATAAATGATTGCTTTTTCTAGAAACAAATTTCCCAAGATCATGTTAAAATACTCTTTTCCATTATCACTTATGAAAACTTGTATGTTAGTCTGAAATTGAGGTTGCACCATATTGTAAAAATTTTTAAAAACTCATTCAACCTTTAATTTTTCTTTTAATAAATATACCCAGGAAGTCAAGTATGATCATCAGTAAAAGTTGTTGGATTATGGGATCTGCAATCACCCTTAAGGATTCACTATCACGTATAGGCACGACATCAGTGCATGACAGCCTAACTTGTCAAAGTACTTATATGCCTTGTGAAGCCCCTTATGTCCATCCATTGCTTAGTAGTAGGGCTCTGCGCTACTGTGGTAAACTATGGGAGTGCCCTATAAGAATCCACCTCGGGTTTAAGAAGTGCTTGATCCTACAATTGGTATCAAAGCGAGGTTGCAGGTTCAAATCCCTTGGATGTCGCTGGGGGAGGGAATCGCCCTTAGGAATTCTCTGTCATGTATAGGAGTGGCATTAGTGCTTGACAGCCCAACCTACTGAGGTACTCATGTGCCTTGCAAAGCCCCTCATGTCCATCCACCACTCAATAGTGGGGCTCTGTATTGCTGTAGTAAACTGTGGTGGATGCCCTACAGGAATCCACTTTAGGTTTAAGGAAATAAAGTTATGCCTCTATCACAAATAATTGTTTTTTGCCTAATCGTAAGCGCTTGATCGTACAGCTGCTAATTTGGATTGGCATTTGCAGCAACTATATGTAAAGAATGCATTCCTTAATGGAGATTTGGAAGAAGAGGTATATATGGATAGCCTATTGGGATTTGAAGAGAAATTTGGCTCTAAAGTGTGCGAGCTAAAAAGGTCTTTGCATGGTCTCAAATAGTCTCCACGACCTTGGTTTGAAAAGTTCACTCAATTTGTCAAAAAACAAAGATATTCTCAAGGACAAGCTGACCATACCTTGTTTTTCAAGTTCTCCCCTAAAGGTAAAGTTGTCATGTTGATAGTTTATGTTGATGATATTATCCTCACAGGAGATGATATTGTTGAGATGGAGAGACTAAAGAAGAGTCTTGCATCAGAGTTTGAGATCAAGGATTTGGGAGCTCTACGGTATTTCCTTAGGATGGAGATTGCTTGTTCAAGGAAAGGAATTATTGTATCTCAATGCAAGTATACCCTAGATCTCTTAAAAGAAACAGGGATGAGTGGTTGCAGGTCGGCCGAAACTCCTATGAATCCCAATGTAAAACTTTGGAAAAAGGCAAGTGTTCCTGTTAATACAAGTAGATACCAAAGATTGGTTGGCAAATTAATCTACTTATCACATACTCGACAGAATATTGCTTTTTCAGTCAGTGTTGTTAGTCAGTTAATGCATGCACCTTATAAAGAACATCTTGAGGCGGTATACCGAATTTTAAGATATTTAAAGTCTACTCCTGGAAAATGTCAGTTTTTTAATAAGACTAATTGAAGGAGCATTGAAGTATTTACATATGCAAATTGGGCTAGCTCAGTAACTGACAGAAGATCCACTTTGGGGTATTGTATATTTATTTGGGGGAACTTGGTTACTTAGCGAAATAAAAAAATAAAGTGTTGTTGCCCGAAGTAATGCATAAGGTAAATTTAGAGTGATGGCTTAAGGAATTTGTGAGGTACTATGGTTACAAAGAATTCTCAATGAGCTTAAAAAGAATGTGGAACTTCCTCTGAAGCTGTAGTGTGATAATAAGATTATAATAAGCATAGCTCACAATCATATCTAGTACAATAGGACAAAGTATATTACAAAGCATATTGAAATTAATCGGCACTTTATTAAAGAAAAACTTGAAGCTATAACTATTTGTCTGCAATTTGTTCCACCTAGTCAACAGACAACAGTCATTCTGACCAAGGGGCTTCCAAAGCATAATTTTGAGCATTTTATAAGCAAGTTGGACATTATTAATATCTATGTACTAACTTGAGAGGGAGTGTAGGAAAATCAGAGATTTATTTCCTATTAGAATATTTCCTCTTTGTGATTTATTTTTTATTTAGAATATTTCCTCTTTTTATTTTCTTCCTTTTTTATTCCTTGATTCTAGAATAGAAGTCCTATATAAACTTGTATATTTCTTTGTAAAGATTTAAAAAATACAGAAAACAAGTATTTTTCATTTTCCAACAGTTTGGGATAATAAAAGGACTCTCTTTTTCAACCTTTGAAATCATCACTAAACAATATAAGTTCCCCTAAGAATTTCTTCTCTCTTATTTGGTTGTGACTAAAATAAGATGAAGGGCCCTTTTGTTGCTACCTTCGATATAATGAAAAGAATAGACAGAGAAGCTAGACAATTCTAGAATGAGTTGGAAGATATCATTTTACCCATATATATTTAAATATTGATTAATTAAATGATAAAGACAAATAAAAAAGTCACAACATTATTTAATTGGATGAGAGGGGCGGCAATGATGTGTTTATTTTAATTAGTTGTTATTATTATTATTATTATTATTAATGAATTCTAATCTCATTTTCTACAGGTCTATGTAATAAATAATAATATTTAATATATTTAATTTCATAAATATTCTATTAAGTATTCAATCTTTCTAATATAATTGACTCACTAAATTTTTTTCATTTTCATATAATGATTTTCCTTTTTCCAATTCGAGCGCCCAATTAAATAGTTTTCTCCCATTATTTATCTTATTAATTTCTCAATAAATCCTCTATTTACTGACTATTTTATTTTCTCCAATTCCAATTCAGATTAAATCTCTCTTGTTCCAATTTAATAAGAATTTCTAATTTTATTCAATTCTTCTCAAATTAAAACCTTATTTTTTAATTTTAATTTTATTTATTTATTATTATTATTTTATCTTTAATCCAGATACATTTCGATCAGTCTAAATGCTTCCGATCTGGAATGTATACCGATTCTAATCATTCGACGCATGCGACTTAGGATCTAAATTGGCAGATGTAACAAATGAATTGTTGGTGATGATATAAACTGACTCATAACACTAACAGAGTATGCAATATATAGATGAATCACTGTAAGATAATTCAACTTCCCAACTAATTTTTTGTATTTCTTTGGATCTTCAAATAATTTACCATCTTTTGTAAGTTGGAAAATAGGAATCATTGGGGCACTACAGGGTTTTTCTCCCAATTTTCTTGTCTTAGATAGCAAGTCAAGCATACACTTTCTCTGAGACAAAAAAAATACCTTTCTTACTCATGACTTCAACACCCAAGAAGTACTTCATCATCCTTAAGTCTTTTATGTGAAATTGAGTATGAAGAAAAGACTTAAAAGATGAGATTCTTGCAGTATCACTTCTAGTAATAACAATATCATCAACATATACAATCAGAAGAATAATGCCCACTTCAGATTGTCTATAGAAAACAAGTGGTCGTATTTGCTCTTCATCATGCTAAACTTCTTAACAGCCTGACTAAATTTACTAAATCAAGCCTGTGGACTATGTTTCAAACCATGCAGAGATTTACAAAAATGACCGACTTTTCCATACTCCCCATGAGTAACAAACCCCGGAGGTTGCTCCATATAAACTTCCTCCTGAAGATTGCCATGAAGAAAGATATTTTTTTTATGTCTAGCTAATGCAAAGGACAATGATAAATAGCTGCCAAAGAAATAAACAACCTGACAGATGTCAATTTAGCAACAGGAGAAAAAGTGTCAGAATAATCAATCTCGTAAGTTTGAGCATATCATTTGGCAATAAGATGAACTTTCAGACAAGCAACTGACTTATCAGGATTTACCTTAACCGTAAAAACTCATTTGCATCTAATTGCCTGTTTCCCTGGACGTAAATCGATCAAGTTCCAAGTACCATTGTCATTTAAGGCATTCATTTCCTCCTACATTGCATTATGCCATCCAAGATGAGCTAATGCGTCATGAATAGTTTTAGGAATAGAGATAGAATCAAGAGAAGCAACAAAGGAACAAGTGGAAGAAGGCAAATGAGCATGAGAAACACAAGCATAAACAAGATAAGTATATTGACGTTTACTTTTACGTAAAGCAATTGGAAGATTATCACTCGAGATAGGATTTGATGACAAAGGAGTTGGTGCAGAACATAAGTTAGAAGGAGTCTATCGTCTGGAGTACACTTGAACAATGGGAGGCTTGATAGGTTACGATTCAAAGATAAGATCAGATGACGTAATAGTATATACTAACCAATCATAATCCTCCCTATGACAGTCAGGACTTGAAGATGGAAAATATGGTTTGTCTTCCAAGAAAGGAACATCAGTTGAGACAAGATACTTATTAAGGCTAGGATAAAAACATTAATATCCCTTCTAAAGATGAGACTAGCCAAGAAAAATACATTTCAAAGACTTGGGATCTAATTTAGTAACATGTGAACGAACACCCTGAGCAAAGCAAGTACAACCAAATATCCTAGGTTCAATAGGAAATAATTACATTTTGGAAAAAGTATACTATAAGGAGTCTCACCATGAAGAATAGAGGAAGGCACGCGGTTGATCAAAAAGCATATTGTTGAAACTACATCGACCTAAAAAGTTTTAGAAACATTCATTTAAAATAATAAGGCTCTTGCAGTCTCAAGCATATGTATATTTTTTTGCCCAACGACCCCATTTTGAGATAGAGTATCAACACAAAAAATTTGATGCAGAATGTCATTTTGAACCATGTAAGTTTGGAACGATACTGATGAGTATTCTTTAGCATTATCACTTCACAATGTATGAATGGAAACATCAAATTGATTTTTAATCTCAGAAACAAAGGCACAAAAGAGAGAAAACAGCTCAGAACGAGTTTTCATTAAATATAACCAAATTACACAAGAATAGTCACCAACAAAAGTAATAAAATACTTAAATCCAGTTTTAGACACGACTGGACAAGGACCCCAAGCATCATAATGAACCAACTCAAAAGGAAAACTAGCCCGTTTATTAACTCTTGGACTAGAGCTCATATGATAGTGTTTAGCAAATAGACAAGACTTACGATCTAATAAAGACACACTACTAAATTGTGGATAAAGCTTCTTGAGTAAAGGAAGAGAGGGACGGTGTAATGTCCACTAATTAGGGTTAATTAGAATAAATAATTATTTGGAGAGAAGAATAAATAATAAGTGGCTCAATTAAAATTTTTAATACATAAAATTTGTTAATGTAGTTAATTTAGTTAAAATAGAATTAAGTGAGTATATTGTTAAATTGAGTTGATTAGTGAAAAAAAAATAATAATAATAATAATAAAGGAGATAGAAAAAAAAAAGGCTATCAGGGAAAGATAAGGATGGGCACAACTGCCCACTTTTTATTCACTTTCATTTTTTTCCTCTTCTCCATATTTCTTCCATTTTTTTCTCAAAAATCCAAACACAAGTCAAGCCTTTTAGATTAGTAGTAAGTGAATTAATCTTTCTTGAGTTGATTAAAGATAGACTAAGGGTTGATGGTTGGTGTTGTTGTAAACATATTTTTTCTAAGTCCATTTTTATGGCAAAGATTGGAGTTTTATTTCCATACTCTTAGAGGCTGAATTTTAAAAAGTTTTAAACATAAAAGTTGTAGATTTATGTCTTATTTATATGCCTTTAACACAATTTTGAATGTTATGGTGTGTATGAAGAGATTGAAAACTGTTCATTTGATCATAGCTGTTTGTTGTGTATTAGATTATACCAGTTTATTTGCCCTTAATTTTGAGATTCATGTATTCAAAATTAACCAAAGTATAAAACATAACAATTTTAGCTCTATATCTTAGGTAGATTTTGATGAAAACCTTACCTTAATTTGTTGAATATTTTATGATTTATAATCATAATAATGAGGACTGATTGGGTTGTTACCCTGTGTTGGACCAGTTAGATATTCTTTAGTGTTTGAAGACTTTAGAGGCAATATCAAATAAAATTGTAAACATGAAAAATGTTCCAAATTGACCTCTCTAAGTGCCTATAAATTTTGACAATAATACAACTTACACATTATAAGAAATGGAATTTTAAAGAAAGAGTCTCAAAACTATCTAATGACAGAAGATAAGATAACATTTGAAATTGTACTAAAAATTGTATAATGGTTCAAAAATTCTGCAATTTTAATATTTTATAGGGTTATGTGCTAGCTTTAGTCAAGAATTAAGAATTATATAAATTGGATAAGTATAAAAAAATTTATAGGTTAAAGAGTCGTAAGAGGTTATACTGCCACTTATTAGAAACTATAAATAATTGTTTAAAATAAATTGTGAATAAATATTTTATCAATGTATTAATTAAATATACTTTCATATTTGGTTCGCAATCAATTGGAGATCTGCAAGAGCCACAAGTCCCATAAATTTGGAGCTGGTAAAACTTTATTAAGATTTGTACATAACTACATGTGGATTTAATTGAATGTTTGATGTTTAGGATTGCATTAGTTCAATGATGAACCTGTATGCTTTGATTAATGAACCAGTATGTTGAAAATGATGAATTTGCCTGTAGGAAATGTATTTATAGGTGCTTGTGAATGTTATAGGGCGGTTCCACTTGGGTGAACCATATGGTGCTTATGTTGTGATTTTCTTATGAGTTTTAACTTATGTATAATGAATTATATGACAAAGTTAATTATTTTACTATGGTGAATTGTTAAAAGGATAAGGCCCAATTACTCTAACTAGGACTAGAGCTAGGATAGATGTCATGCCATTGAGGGAGTTTGGTAACACTTAGGCCTGGAGTTGGCCATCTTAGAGATGAAACTCTTATATTAGAGGGTATGTCTGGAGTGACACCCTCAAAAATATTAAAATGATATTTTTCTCAGGCAAAGTTCCTGGATGGCTCGGTGTAGCCTTAGTGCCTGTATCCAATTTAGTCCAGTTTAGAGTATAAGGGCAAAACAATCATAACATTCCAACTTGATAAATATGAAGTAAGACAATATGAAATAATTTATATGAGTTAAAGTATGTTATTCTATATATGAAATATTGTGTGATATTGTGTTATGTTGAAACATGTTTATTAGATGTGGAGATTATATACTCATGCATATATATATATATATTTTATTCATTCATACATGAAGATTAAAACTATTTGTTGTTATGTACCACTAAGCATTTTATGCTTAGCGTGTGGATGTGGATTTCCTACATAGATTGAAGATAGGGGATCAATTGCTGACTAATAGAAAAAACCCAAGGAGAAAAGTCCAGGACAAACCTGTTGGGGTTGGTGATACAACTATTTCTTTTTGTTATTTTTCTTTGGGTGGGAATATAAATATTTTAAATTTTAGATGAATTTTTGTATAACTCTGGCCAGGTTGAGGCCTTTATTTTGTAATGTGTAAAATAAAAATATAATATATATAAATCTTATGTATATTCAAAATTTACTCTATATTTTGAAAAGTCATTATGGGCATGGTGCAAAAGTATTTTTTTTTAAAAAAAGAAAATATATGTTTTACCTTTTTAAACATTATAGTACCTTTCTATATAGTTAAGGTATATTCCTTAATTATATAGCAAAGTGTTACATTTTTTAGTATCCGAGCCTGGCTTAGACGATTCTAGATCTAGGCTAGGCAGGGATGGGTTGTATCACAAAATATTAGATTGTCCTATATGACTCTAATATAGGCTCTTCTATGTCGGTATGTAGGTACAAGAAAGATATGGCTAGTAATGAGCATAAGGGGGAGGGTAATAATAGTTCTTCGAAGCGTAATGAGAGAGATCAACCTAGTCAGGCTAGTGTTCAAGGGTCAGCCCTTACCCTATATTCACAACCACCATCGGGAAGCCAGGTTGGCTAGTACCCTGACCCAGTAACTCAACAGATTTTAGCTTTGCTATAGAGGATAGCATAGACAATACCATGACACCACCACCTCCTCCTCCACCACCACCACCACCACCATAACATCCGAAAGTGCAGTTGGACAAAGTCAGGAAATATGGAGCTATAAATTTTCTGGGCAAAAGTGATGACGATCCAGCTACTGCTGAGTTTTGGCTAGAGTAGACGGAGAGAGTATTTGATGATCTCCATTGCCTATATGATCTTAAAGCAAAGTATACGTCTCATTACTTCAGGAGGATGCATATGCTTGGTGGAAGTCAATTATGGTGAAACCGTCTGCACCACAACCGCCTACTTGGGAGTTCTTTGTGATAGAGTTCAAGGACAAATATGTGCCACGAGTTTATATAGACAAGAAGAAGCGTGAGTTCTTTAATCTAAGACAGAGGGTAGGATTGTGGTTGAGTATGAGAGGGAATTCACCAGACTGAGCAGGTATGCAGCTGGGATTATTACGAATGAGTCTGATAAGTTCTGCAGGTTTGAGGAGGGATTAGATGCAGACATTGAGTGTCATGTGGTTTCACATAGGTACCAAGAATTCTCTCAGTTAGTTGCATCAACTATTAGTGTGGAAGAATGAAAAATTTGAAGAGACCTAATGAGTCATCAAGAAAACACTTTAGTAAGCCTTCTTTTAGTGCCATCCAGACATCGAGCAAAAAAGCTCACATAGGTCCAGGCTAGTTCCAGTAGAGAGGATAGAGTCAGGGTCATGCTCATTCCATTCCTACTAGGCTGGGACCACCCTTTAAAGCCACTTTTACTACTACTAGTAGTCAGACTCATATTCAAAGAGAGCCAGCACCAGAGTGTACATCTTGTGGCCAAAGGCATAGGGGGAATGTTGGGGACCTACAACATGCTTTAACTGTGGGTCTATAGATCATTTTAAGAAAGATTACCCCTACCCTATTCGTGGGACTCCTACACAGACTCAAGCTTCAGCATCGATGCAGGGTAGAAGGACAGTTTAGAGGTGGCAGGGGCGGATAGAGACCAAAAGCCTCAGAACAATAAATCGACTAGGATCCAATCATGCACATGCAAGAGCATATGCAATGAAGGCAAATGAGGATCAGACCGCCACAGATGTTATTATGGGTATGTTTTCTTTGCATTGTTTTGATTTATGTGCTCTTATAGATCCAGGTTTTACACATTCCTATCTTTACACGAACACAGGTGGTTAGTACAATATGGTCAGTGAGAATTTAGACTATGAGATTGAAGTTTCAAATCCTTTAGGCCATAGTGCGGTAGTGAACAAAGTGTATAGAGAATGTCCTTTAGTTATACATAGGAAAGAGTTTCTTGTGGATCTTATTAAGCTGCCTTTTCATGAGTATGATGTTATACTAGGCATGGATTGGCTTTCTCGGCATAAGGCAATAATAAACTGCAAGTCTAAGCTAGTGATACTTAAGACTGCAGATTAGAAAGAGATTGTGATAAGAGGCGAGTTAGTGCCATAATTACCATGTGTTTTATCTATGATGAAGGCTAAGAGGATGTTGAGGAAAGGATGTGAAGCTTACTTAGCTTATATCATTGACACTAGGAAGGGAAGTCTAGACCTCGAAGATATCCCTATTGTTAGGGTATTTCCAGATGTGTTTCCAGAAGAGTTACCAGGTCTACCACCTGAGAGAGAGGTAGATTTTTCTATTGAACTTACTCCTGGTATGACTCCTATTTCATCTACACCATATAGAATGGCACCATCAGAGATGAAAGAGCTTAAGGCTCAATTACAAGAGCTTCTGGATAAAGGTTTCATAAGACCAAGTGTCTCTCCTTGGGGTGCACCAGTACTTTTTGTAAAGAAAAAGGATGGGTCTATGAGGCTATGCATAGACTACAGACAATTGAATAAGGTGACCATTAAGAACAAGTATCCATTGCCACGTATTGATGATCTTTTTGACCAACTTAAGGGTGCAGGAGTGTTCTCTAAGGTCGACTTGAGATCGGGTTATCATCAATTGAGGGTGAAGAAGGAGGATATAGCTAAGACAACATTCAGAACTAGATATGGTCACTATGAGTTTTTGGTTATGCCATTTGGGTTAGCTAATGCTCCTGCTGCATTCATGGATCTTATGACTAGAATCTTTAGGCCATACATAGATCAATTTGTGGTCGTCTTTATTGATGATATTTTGGTATTTTCCAAAGATCATGAGGAACACGAGAAGCATTTGAGGATAGTGTTACAGACACTTAGAGAACATAAGCTTTATGCTAAACTCTCAAAATGTGAGTTTTGGTT
>CATIWF010023874.1:0-45270 GCA_949630135.1 Balakata baccata | reverse complement strand
TCTATGTTGAATTTTGAAATATTCATAATATGATAAGAGTGAATACGAATACGATACTATACAAAAATGATTCACTTAATAAACAGATTAACATGATAAACATGTTTAACACAATTAACCTATAAATTGATATGAATTAGTATAATACGATATATAATTAATGTACATATAAGTTATAACGTGTTGAGTTAAATGTATCAACTCAACACAACACAATATGTTTAACACGATTAACCTATAAATTGAATTAATTATTATAACAAGATGTAAATAATGTGTACATGAATTATAATGCGTCGAGTTAAATACATTAACCCAATACGATACGAATTATTAATGGATTAAATGTATTTTTTAGTGTTAATAGGTCAACCACAACATGATAAGATAATTTTCATGTCATTATCGAGTTGACATGATTGTGACATGAATACTATAAACCTCAATCCTAACAGTAAATTTTGTGTTGGGTTCATGTCATATTATTATATTATGTTCATTATTGTCACCCCTAGACTTCAATCATGAAATAATTTTAATTTATCATCCCAAAAAATATATTTTTTTAATTTATTATGAGATCTAGTGGATTGTGAGCTACACAATATGAATAATTATCCCCTTATACTCATTATAAAAGTGATAAACTCTTATTAATATTAGTGAATAGTAACAATCGAATTCGAAATTTTTTTAAATTCTCATACTAAAAATATCAATCAACCAACCATGTTATCAATTTGGTACTTAAAATAAATATATATTAAGAATTAAATTATTGAGGAGAATAGATTTACATGACAAATTAAATTGTAATTTAATTATGCATACACATCTATCTAATTAAGGTAAATTTATATAAATTTAAAAAAAATAACAATGCCTCATCTATACTGTATAATAAAAAGCATGTTAGTGTCCGAACGCTTTTCCCTTTGGTCAATTAGAGAAAACGGCGTCATTTACAGCAAATCAAAACTAATTATGTCCCTTTTCCTACTACAAACGGCGTTGGGTTGGATGGCAGCCTATTTTGAAGGATGCAACGTCGTTTGGCTGGGGATTGAGGTATCTTGCTTGAGATTTATTCCCTTTCCCTTGCAGACCCTATTCTCTTCCATTAGCCACCCCCTCCCCCACATTTCTCTTGCCCAGACTTCTCTTCTCCTTGCGCATCCTATTTACATACTTTTGAGATTTTCTCTTCCATTAGCTGCCCCCTACATTTCTCTCACCCCGACTTTTTCTTCTCAATTCTGGATTTCTGTTTATTTCCACTACAATGTAGCTTCAACATTCTAATTTGGGTGGATTTTGCTTATGGCTAGAAAATGTACAAGGACAGTTTGCATGTGCGTTTTGCGATTTGGATCTTTGGATTTCTGTTTATTCCCACTACAATGTAGCCTCAACATTGTAATTTGGTTGGGTGGGTTTTGATCATGGCTAGAAAATGTACAAGGATGATTTGCATGTGTAAAATGAAAGAAGATTTACTCTTGCATGTAGAATTGGAGTGAAGAAAAAGCTAAAGAGGGACTGCCAAGATTGCGACTGAATTAATTCTTGTAGAAGATAATTTTTTTCGATGTCACTGAGAATAGCAGCCTCATATTCTTCTAATTTTTTTTTTTTTTTTGTTTCTGCTTTCTATCCCATGTTATTCTTCCATTTTAGGAATTAGAAAACTCATTTTCAACTGTTTTTGTTTGTCAATTTGTGGGTGTGAAAACATAATCTGGAGCTGCCTGTGGATTGTCCAATTGGATGAGCTGATATATAAACGGTGAAAGCTAGAGAGGAGTTTTAAAGATTACTAGTGGATAATTTTTTCAAAAAGTTAAATTTTATTGTTCTTTTTTCAATGTAGCCAAGAGCAATAAGCTCATTTTCTTCTAAGTTGTCTCACTTTTAATTTCTGTTCTATGTTAGTTCTTATTTTAGGCATTGTAGAACTCATACTTGGATATTTTTTGTTGTGTTATGTTGTGCTATGTAAAAACATAGTGTAGAGTTGGCTATGGGTGATGACACTAACCCATTTTTATATTCAACTTTTGTCCTTTTTTTAACATTTGTGTCTAGATTTTCTTCCACCGTTTGTTTTTTACCATAGGATGTGCTGCCACCGCTTAGTTGAATCTAAGAATTATATTTTAGCCCATTAGGTTGCTTTGATTGATAAACCTCAGTATATATGTTAGCCATTCAAATTTGGATTGTAATATGCATCATGATGTGATTCAACAGTTCGGATTTGAGTAATGTTTAGCAAGTTGATTGTTGTTTTTATAGCCTTTGAGGCTACCTAAGTTAGTAGGCTATCATTTGTTTGATAAGTTTGATTTTCAATTTACCAAAATCAGTTTTGTTTAAATAGTGTAGATGCCGCTCAAATTGCAATTTCATTATATATGAAATGATCTAATGGTTTATATAGTATGGATTTTTGGAAATGAGCTATTGTTTTTATAGGGGTTCTAGGCTAGCTAATTTTTTTGATAACTACTACTCTCAATTTAGTTCACTTTTTTTGGTATAAATAGCACCCAATTTGCCGTGCTTTACTCATTCTTCCACTTTACCTATTCCTTCACTCTTCATTTCTTGCTTTCTTCTTAAAAGGTATACATTTACCTTATTCATCCCTCGTTGATTTTTATTTTCTTCTTTAAAACATTTATATGCTTTATTCATCCCTCACTAATTTTTATTTCCTACTTTAAACAAAATCTGATTCTTCATTTTTTTTTTATAGTATGTTATATTTGAATATAAAGGAAATGCATCTTATGCAATTATGCTTCTTGTGCTTCTTTTACTATTTGCACTAAATTTATTTTTGTACTTCATATTGATATATTTGAATATAAATGGAACGCATCTTATGCAATTATGCTTCTTGTGCACCCAAAACACCAAAATGATATTACTTTTACACAAAAATGATGTACCTATAATAAATTTCTCTCCAATTCATAACACTATTTTTTGCACCAAAAAAAATATTATTGAATATTCCTTTCCCTCCATAACACAATGCATGAAAACAAATAAAAAATGATGAACTGTGAAATGACATGTGAACAGTATAATGTCATTTATAGTAGCAACACTATTTTTTGATGTAAAAAATGGCATGGATTGGAGCAAAAAAAAACATTATTTTTATCTTAATGTGTGATTTTTACTCCAAAATAGCGTGCATAGAGATGCTCTTACTATTTGCACTAAATTTATTTTCGTATTTCATATTGATTTATAACAATTTGTTTGCTTCATATTCTTTTTTCTTCAAATGTTATTCATAGTTTCATATTTCTTTTATTATACTTTAATTTCCCTTCAAACAAAATTATTTATTTTATAATGCTTCTAAATTGCAAATGTCGATATTGGTTCCACTGGCACCAATTTTAGAAGTTGTTTTGAATCACATAGGTATGTCCGTCCCGTATGAAATAAACTCGAATGAAAATATGTTCACATGCAAAGTTTAGTACTCATATGAAGACAACAAGAGCAACAGATATTTGGTATTTACTGTGGGTCTGAGCACAAATGATTAGGACGAGGCTAAAAATGCAGCAATTATAGAGGTTGTTGACCATCTCAAAACATTTTATAATTTTGACATTTTAGACTATAATTATAGGGATATGCTTATTTCTAAATTAAAATATGAATACTTAATGAATAATGAAATTAATGCTCTTTGAAGTGCTTACGACCATTTGGCTGGAGATTATGTGTTGTTTGCTAAAAAATATGCAAAGTTATGGAAGGATTTACGAAAGATGAAAATTATATTTCAAAGTGTCCTGCACATAAACTAAGCGTATATGTGTTCATTTTGCTTTCTTGGGGATTGTTGGAGTAATGGAGGTTTTGGTTTTAGTTTTAGTTTTAGGTTTTTTGTTTTTTTTTTTTTGTGGTACTGGTTTAGATGGTAATGGTACTTTATACAGTTTGTTTTACTTTTAGTCTACTTAGTGTGATATTCATGTAAACATATGTTAATTATAATAAAGTACGTTTTGAGTTGATCGTTTCACATCAACTGATTAAGTTAAAGTTATATATTTATCGTTGAAAAAATTTCAGTCAATTTGACCACTATTTCCTTTCTTGCAACATTATTAAAGTAGAAAAATATTTTTGGATTACCGGTGGAAGCTATCTATATGGTTTTCATCCGGTCGAAAGCCTAAATACTATTTAATATAAAAGGAAGAAATTAATTTGGAATTAACTTCTAAAAACAAAAGTCTACGTTAAATTAACTGCTCTGAAGAAATTCTGGAAAGAACACTCAAAATTTCTAATATTCTAAAGTCATCAAGAGATCGAATTGTAACCGGTCTACTCGAAGTATTGAAAATACGAAATTTTCGCTCCAACAAATAAGTTTCTACTGCCACAATTAGTTATATTAGTATCAGAGCCCCTAATCTGTGTTTTTTTGCTAAATTGATGATTAGAATGCTTAATTGAACAATTTTGCATGAAATTTGGTAAAAATCCAAATTTTTATTTTATTTTTTGTCAAACTGATTCTTTGTTTCATAGCACGAAATTAGTATGATTGGAAAGCTCTCATTACAAGCTTTCCAATGAATATTTCTTAGTAATTTTCTGATAAATGAGTGAATTTCTATGAATTTTTGAATTTTACTTATCGTAATCATGGTTTTAAATTTTATGCAAATAAATGTTTTTACTTGTTTCACTATCGATTGATGTGTTTAATGTTCAAACACCGTTATAGAGGAGTCTAATTGTAAATTTTATGGTCTAAACCAATAGAAAATACTTAAAAATATAGGAAAATTTTCAAAAATGGGACTAAATGGCAAGAGAAAGAAGCGCGTGAAACGGTTACTTGATAGTTACCATACACGTGTTGCTCACCAATTGATCCACGTGGTCGCCGCATGGACACGTGTCACTGCCATATGGAGCTTTTTCGACATGTGGTACCATTCGATTGGTCCACATTGTTGCATGTCTGACGTTGCTTGCCATGTGGAACTTTTCGACACATGGCACCATTCGATTGGTCCACGTTGTTGCCCGCCTAACGTGGCATGGGCACGTGTCACTGCCACGTGAAACCTTTTCGACACGTGGCGATCTCTGGTTGGTCCATATAGCGATGATATATCTGCCGATGTTGCGTTACAGGTGGTGCATGTTTGGAGCGTGAGGGTGTGTGAAGCACGTGGCCTGCCTTTGATTGGCACGTGAAGGTGTCTGTGAGATCCATTCAAGTTCCAATTTTTTAAAAAATATTTAAAATTTATTTTCTATTTAATGGATATTTTTTCAGTATTTTTAGAACATTTTTTGTTTTTGTTTTGAATTAAAAAGTGCACAAAAGTGTATGTTTTAACATGATTAGTGGTAGCATTTCGTTTTTTAACTTGCTCCTAGTATGTTTTAATTTTTTTTTTTTTGTATGATGTTGTTCTGTAATATTTGTCTTTATATGTAGTGAGAGACCGTATGTTTGGCAATTTGGAGCGACTAACTGCATATAGAAAAAATCAAATGCATTCGTCAAATGAACACATTCATGTGATGTATCAAAAATTTTGGAATTTTTATGTGTTCTTTCGAAATGAACATAAGTTGGCCCACAAACAAAAAAAATGTGGATTGTTCTTGATTCTTTACGTGATTCATGGGAAGAAGAAAGAAAAGTGCTTAGAAAGAGGATAAACGACTTAGATCACAATAATATTGGAAGAGAATTAAAAAAGGAGAAAGAGCGCCACATTGTGCGTAGGAATAGGCAATTTTGTTAGAAAACGAATAGATATCCACGACCGAGTAAGAGAAATATGGTCATGGCTGTTAACAAGCATGTGAGTGGCTTTCCATGGATGGTTAAAATGACTAAGGATTTGGCACGAAGGGAGCCCATTGAGAAAGATCTAATAGATCTCACATAATATTATCGAATGCTTGACAACGGATCTATAAATTTTGAAGAAGTTTATCCAATACGGCATATGAACTTTAGATTTACCTAGTGGACTTTGTTTCTTTATGTTTATATTGATGTTGTTTAGTTTTATTTATTCTTTTAAAACATGTGATAAATATTTGCATGTTATGTTTATTTTGGATGTTTTAAGTATATAATAGTTTTTCTTTATGCATATGTCTCATTATTTCATTACATGTTTGATATTTAAAAATAATATATCTTATTATTATATAGAATGAGCAATATATGATATATTATTGTGGGACTATCAAGTTGGTAGGTTAGTAAATCTCACCTAGTAAAATAAATGGCACATATTTTTAAATTAAACGATAATAACTAAACTATGTTAGCAGAAATTAATTGGATTGTATTACGAGACTGTTGTTTTTGCTACATATGTTAGGTTGTTATTGATTAATTTAAAACTTTGTGACATGAAATAATATGGATTGTGAATTTTGCTGATTGAGATTATTGTTTCTAGCATATCTTAAGAGAATTTGGGAGTCTGTTAGACAACTGCATTACCGTATGATCAGAGCGTGATTAATGGTTGGATGATCCTTATGGATTGTGAATTGCACTAATTGAGATTATTGTTTCTAATTAGTTGAAATGGTTGTTACAAAGAGTATTATTACTTATTTGAATTAAGAAGATAAGCTAAATTATAATGTTTGGCATCGAAAAATTCAGTATCTCCTGGAGGAGCAAGATATGCTGGAAACAATAACACAACTCATGGCTAAGCTTGAGCATGGTAG
The DNA here is from genome assembly GCA_949630135.1 of Balakata baccata. Classification (NCBI taxonomy): domain Eukaryota; kingdom Viridiplantae; phylum Streptophyta; class Magnoliopsida; order Malpighiales; family Euphorbiaceae; genus Balakata; species Balakata baccata. The sequence continues at coordinate 38,511 of CATIWF010023874.1, read as the reverse complement.
CTCTACTTAACATAGACGGGATATGGAAGCATATCAAGCTTATAAGCGCAAAGACTGAGTTGCTTGCATATTAATACTGAGCAGCATGAGAAATGACTTGATGCTGCACTTTGAGAAACACCACTCAGCCCTTATAGTTTAAGACATTGGCAAGGTCTAATTTGGTGGAACTTCAACTACTAGGTTGCGTCAGTTGACTCCCAAGTTTAAAGCTTATAAGAAGATTCCTACTCATACAATGAGGCAACATCTCACTGTCGTGTCTAACATGATAACTAAGTTGAAAGCCACTAGCCACGAGTTGACTGATGAGCAACAAGTCCAAGCTGTGATTCTCTCTCTTCCAAAAGCTTGGGAGTATATGCGTGTTAACCTTACTCATAGTGATAACATCAAGACTTTTGATGATGTCGCTCGTCATATTGGCTGATAAGCCTGCAGGTGAGGCTTACATGACTGAGTCTAAAGACAAAGGAGCTTCGAGCTCTAGATGTAAGAAATGGAAGGGTAAGAGTAACAAGCATGGCAAGGGAGGTAAGGGAGGCAACAAAGCCAATAATAATGGAAAGAAATGCAAGCACGGAAGTCGCGGCGGCAAGAAAGGCAAGAACATGAATTGCTTCAACTATGGAAAGCCATATCACTTTGCTCGTGATTGTACTGAATCAAAGGTATTGTATGACCAAATTCATCCCTCTAATTTATATGTTAGTAGTTGCTTGATACTTGCTGAAATTGATTCTTATTGGACTGTAGACTTAGCTACAACTGACCACATAGCTAGGGATATAAATGATTTTATAGAATTTCGTCAGATTCCAAAAATGAGTTGAAGTATCAATATGGGGAATAATGCTTCTGCGAACGTGCTTGGAATTAGCACTTGCAACCTGGTGATGTGGGAAGGCTGCACTATTTATCTCCATGACGTGCTATACACTCCTAAAGTTCGGCAAAATCTTATTTCTGTACTTATTCTATTAGGACTTGGTTTTAAAGTTGTTTTTAAGAATATTTATGTAAAAGTATTATTGGATGATGTTTATTATGGTTCTAGATATTTGTTAGATGGTTTTATTGTGTTGGATACTATCCCCATTAATGTGGCTACTTTTGTATTTGTTGTTTGTAATTCCAGTAATGTTTCATTAAATGATAATATTAAATGGCATGCTAGACTAGGACAAATTGGGCAAGATCGTTTAAAGAGATTAGCAAATGATGATCTTTTAGGTTTTGTTGATAGAATAGATTTTCCCAGCAACAAGATTACCATTTGGCAAAGCCAAAAGAGCCACATTTCCTTTACAGCTTATTTATTCTAATATTTGTGGCCCAATAAATGTAAGAGCAAGACATAGCGCTTACTATTTCATCACGTTTATAGATGATTTCATTAGATATGATCATATTTATTTAATCTTCCATAAGTCTGATGCATTGGATTGCCTCGTACGATATAGTAGATTGGTTGAGAATCAATTAAATGCAAATATTAAAGCCTTAAAGACCAATCGAGGTCGCGAATATTTATCAAATTCTTTCAAAAGTTATTATGATGATAAGGGTATAGCTAGGCAGCTAACTATTCCTTCCACTCCACAACAAAATGGTGTAGCAAAAAGAAGAAATAGAACCATATTTGATATGGTTAGGTCGATAATGGTGCAAGCTAATTTGCCTATTTCCTTTTGGGGAGATGCGCTATTAACTGCAGCCTGCATTTTTAACCGTGTACCATAAAAAACTGTTCCTTCCACCCCATACGAGTTATGAAAAGGCGAAAAACCTGACTTAAGTAAAATGCATCCATGGGGGCTGCGCTACTTATATTCATAACTCTTCTCATGAATATGAGAAACTTGGTACGATGGAGAAGAAATGTATTTTTATAAGATATTCAGAATTCTCTAAATGATATGTATTTCTAGGGGAAGATGCAAGTGGAAGAGTAATAGAAATTGAGTTCCGATATGTCATTTTCGTAGAAGAAGACTTTCCTGAAAGAGGTGAAATAAAAGAGAATTTACGACTGTATGAAATGGAGGATCCTGAGATAAATGGGAGCACAAGATTGGTTGATTTAGCACTATAGAGCGAGACAATATAGAATATCATGCTCCTCCAAAAGCAAATGGGAGTGATATGCTGCCTAATTATGTTCCTATAGAGCAACATCATAAGCAATCTCCACCTCGACGAAGTAATCGTGAAAGAATTCCCTGTTATTGTTTTGAGATTGAGTGGGAAGCTTTCATAATTGCTGCAGATGAAGAAAAGCCTAAAACAATACAACAAGCTCTTTATGGTCCCAAAGCTAAAGAATGGATTAAAGCTATGGAAGGGAAAATGGATTAGATGAAATCTAATCAAGTTTGGAATTTGGTTGATTTACCGCTAGGTTGTAAGACCATTGGGAACAAATGGGTTCTTAAAATTAAACGTAAGATGGATAGGACGATTAAAAGATATAAAGTTCAATTAGCAACCAGGGACTGCACACAACAAGAGGGAATTGACTATAAAGATACATTCTTACCTATTGTCTGGTTTGTATCAGTTCACCTCACTCTGGCTATAGTGGCACAAATAGACTTAGAATTATATCAAATGGATGTGAAGACTGCTTTTCTCAATGGAGAACTAGATGAAGAGATCTATATGGATCAATCTTTAGGCTTCGAGCTTAAGGGATAAGAGTGCAAAGTTTGTAGACTCAAAAGATCTATTTATAGTCTTAAGTAAGCTTCAAGACAATAGAATCTCAAATTTCATCAAGCCATGTTGAATAATAGTTTTATGATGATGGAAGAAGATCATTGCGTGTATATGAAATGTTCAAACAATGGTTTCATAATTATGTCCTTGTATGTCGATGACATACTAATAGCTGGAAATGATAAAAAGTTGATTGAGGTTACCAAAAAATGGTTATCATCAAACTTTGAAATGAAAGATTTGGGTGAAGCTAGCTATGTGCTTGGTGTTAAGATCCTTAGGGAATGCTCAAAAAGGCTTTTAAGTTTGTGCATGATAGCAGGCCTATAGATACCCCAATTGAAAGGAATATGAGCCTTAGTCTTGATATAGGTCCCAAGACATATGAGAAAGAACGAATGTCCAAAGTACCGTACTTCAGCTCTGTTGGCAATCTGATGTATGCAATGATGTGCACACATGTAGACATTTGCTACGCCGTAGGGCTAGTGAGCAGATGTCAATCTAATCCAAGTCTGAAACACTAGATGGCAGTCAAGAGAATTTTAAGATATCTAAAAGAAACTTCAGATTATGTTCTATGTTACCAAGGGAAGGATTTACACTTAATTAGTTGTACTGATGCTGATTGGGGCAATGATCTTGATCAGCACAAATCGACTTCTGGATATATATTCTTACTAAATAATTGCACAATTTCATGTAGCAAGAAGCAATCTTGTATAGTTTTATCAATATTGGAAGCTGAATATGTAGCATGTTCCTCGACTATACAAGAAGCAGTTTGGTTGAGAAGGTTTTTACAGCACTTAGAAATTGTTAAAACAACATATGAACCTGTCACAATACATTATGATAGTATGGCTGCATTAGTCTATGCTAAGGATCCTAAATATCATGGGAAGACCAAACATATCCAGATTAGATATTCTACGTTAGAGACATGATTGCAGAAAATGAAGTGGTTTTGAAACACATTCCTACGAGTAAAATGATTGCATATCCTTTTATCAAACCATTAGCTAGGGGTGCATTTATAGACATGTAAAATCCATTGGCTTATTTAGGATGTAAAAAAACTTGTAAATGTTGACATACCACTTGTTTTTATCTATATTGGTATTAAAGGCGTATTTACTTGATTCGTTTGTTTATGAATGTTTTAAATTATAAGAATACATTGAATATGTCAATTAGCACAATTCGATGAAGTATGTCGATAAATTTAAGATTAACTATCTCATATGAGTAATCACCTTTAGCGCTATTGAGCGAGTAAAGATGAAACCAAAGTTTGGATGACTAAGATGCAGTGGGAGCAATTTTTGTCATACTATCTAAGAGGTTGCCTTGATGAGGATCACGATAAGATTCTTCATATATAAGAATCAATATGAATGACTTCCCTATCATTCATATATTTATTTAAAGAAAGCTGAGTATAAAACTTACTGTTTTTGACATGGTTGAATGTATAAACAAAAGTTTCAGGTTTGGCCCATTCAAAGCGACAAGATTAAGACTCATATGATGTTAACTAATTTTAACAAAGAGCACGACATACACTTTTTTATCTTCAAAGAAAAAAAATTGATCCACCATAGCATGCATTTCATCCTACATATGCTTGACGACCTATTGAGAAGCGAAAAAATGAATCCCTGCTTCTTCGCTATGTGAGTCCTAGAAATTCTGAATAAAGATTTCAATTTTATTACCCTTTGTGACTTTTGACTATATCATGAAGTGATGGATTAATGTTGGCTATCTTATGATGTATTCTATAATCATGAGATGATTCGACTTAATGGAACACTTCTAGAAAAGCGAATTGATTATAATCCAATTGATATAAGGGCAAAAGAAAGAGTATTTTTGCTTATATACTCATTACTTATATTCATCAATCGGAGTTATTTCGCTTGATAAAGTTTGAAATAATTTAGAATACAAAGTAATTAAAAAGGAGATCTAAGTATGGATTCTAGAGGAATTGAATGATACTCGATTATATGTATTAAGAAAAATACTTAGGGTAAATAAGCAAAATATAATAAATAAATACATCCTTAGGTTGATGTCTCCTATATGGCCTATATATTTAGGTTTGTATATTGGAGCCCCCACCATTTATGTGTTTTAGGTCGCAATGTCCGTTCACCCGTATAAATGATTCTCTTTGAGACTAAAATATTGGAATTTTTGGATAAGCCAAGCCCATTATGGGCAAGTGGGAGATGTTGGGTTATGGGTTTAGATTGTTCATATCGACTTAACCCAGTCCAAGACCCAAATACTATTTAATATAAAAGGGAGAAGTTAATTTGGAATTAACTTCCTTTCCTATTTTAATCAGAAACAAAAATCCACGTTAAATCAACTGCTCTGGAGAAATTCTGGAGAAAACCCTCAAAATTCATAATATTTTAAAGTTATTAAGAGATCGAAGGAGTTCATGACATGGAATTCAGTTCGGATTCTTGTAACCAGTTTACTCGAAGCATTGAATACATGAAATTCTCACTCTAACATGTAAGTTTCCGCTACCACTATTAGTCTACAAATATTTTACTGTTTTAAGAACAGTGAACTTCGCAATCAATATTCTGTGTTGACAATCTCTCCCCATCGTCTAATGATCTTTTATTTAAAAATAAGCAAGAAAAAAATTAATCCACTTAAACATCAGTGTTGAATCGTTTACATATATCATGATCCATGAGATCATCACACCTTTTTTATTCTTTAAATTTTTTATACAAATTGCAGTAAATGAGAAGAACTAAAGGGTTCTAATTAAAAGAGCAATAACCAACGGTGCAATAATTCTTTGAAAAAAAAAAGATTTTAATATTTTACTGTTTTAATAACAGTTAACTTCGTAATCAATATCCTTTTGTCGACAATCTCTCCCCCATCACCAAATGATCTTTTGTTTAAAAATAAGCAGGAAAAAAAAATCAATCCACTAAAACATTAGTATTGAATCATTCACATATATCATGATCCATGAGATCATCACACCCTCTTCGTTCTTTAAATACTTTATACAAATTGCAGTGAGAGAAGAACTAAAGGGTTCTAATTGAAAGAGTAATATCTAAAGGTGCAATAATTTTTTTTAAAATGATTTTAGAGAGAGAGGAGAAAGAGAAAAAAATTTCAAAAAAAATAAAGAGAAAAATGCATAGAGAGAGAACAGATAGGGAAGATTATCATATAGTGTAAATTAACTCTTAAACTATATGACTTAGTGTAAATTACCTATTATTTAATACAAAATGATGTCGTTTTAAAAGGCATAGTTCAAAGACAAATAAAGCAAAATGAAATCGATCTGGAGGAAAAAATTTAAAAAAAAAAATCAAAACACTAATAATCTGAAATGACATCATTTTGAAATCTAAAATTTATACAGTTTACACTCCGAATTGAAATCTATAATAAAATTAAAGATATTTATGAAAATTAAAATATTATTTATTGTAAATTAAATTAAATAATTATAAGTTAATGATAAATTTAATGTTTTATATTAATTTTTTATAATATTAATTATAAATTAATATAATTTTTTATAAAATTAATTATATAAATTGAATAAATAATTAATAGAAAAATTCTAATTAACTTAATTTTTATTAAAACTATTAATTATAATTAATTATAATTTTTTATATTAATAATTAATTATAATTATTTGATTTATATTAAAATTAATTTTTATATATTAATTATAATATTAATTAATTTATAATTATTCAATTTAATTTCTAATAAAAAATATCTTTTATTTTATTATAGATTTCAATTCAGAATGTAAAGTGTAGAAATTTTAGATTTCAAAACGACGTTATTTCAAATTATTAATGTTTTGATTTTTTTTCCTTGAAATTGATGTTATTTTGTCTTATTTGTATTTGAACTTTATCTCTCAAAACGACATCGTTTTGTATTAAATAGGGGATAATTTGTACTAAGTCATATAGTTTATGGGCTAAGTTGCACTATAGGACATAATTTAGGGGCAAATTTGTCCTTTTGGTCTTTTTTTTACATCACACTAAAACAACGTCGTTTTGATTTATAAAAAAAACCAAAAGGACATCTTTTTGGAAAAACCGAGTTAACTCAGGCAAAGTAGGTTTACGGTGCTGACAATAAGAAAGTTTAAGAGCTTATATGCCCCGAGTTGAAAGCTTATGGGGTAATTTGCCCTTATTCATAGTTTATGAGCTAACTTGTAACACTCGCCGATGAGAGCTTAGAAGCTATTGTGGTACATGGAAGGTAAATTGGTAATTAAAAGTAAAAATATAAAATACATGCATATATGAGTAACTTTTGAGAATATATGAGAGGTATATTGGAAGTATATGAAGGTATATGTGTGGTATATTGGCCGATTTTAGCTTCGGTTTCAATAAATGGGTGAAATAAATCAATAATTGTGAAAAATTAAGGTGTCATAATTGTGACAAAAGAGTGTCACAAACGTAATAGTCGAATTTCATAGATAAACATGACTATTCAAGGTCAGTTTGCTACAGTAACTCTTTATGGTCATGAAAGGTGACTATATAAAGTTTTTTCCATGTTTTTATCATCATTTTTCATCATCTTTTCAAACCCTAAACCCCTGTCACACACCCTCAAGAACCCCAAATGACTGATTTTTCATGGTTTTTGAGTGAAATAGCATCAATCCAACAAAGAAAATAAGATTAAAGCAAGATTTGGTGGAGAACATCATCTTTGGTGGGATTTTTTACGAGAGAAAAAATTGGTGTAAGAGGGACCACGAGTTTCCTTGCAAGATTAAATGTGTATTCTGTCATTAAGAGGCAAGAAAACACAAGAATTTCATCTATTTACTATAATTATGAAGTTATATGAAGAAATTGTGTTGTTTGGTTGGAAAGCCATGGAAGAGAGGTTATGGAAGATGAAGGGTGTTTAGATTTTGTGTATATTTATGTTCTTTGAAGTTATTAGAAGTGAGATACCATGACATTGAGTTGAAAATATGCTTAATAACCTTAGTTTGGGAATTATGGAATTAGATTGATGATTATACATAATTGTCATAGTTTGAGAATCGAGATATAGCTTGAGTTAATGAAAAATAATTGTGATTATGTTTAGGTGGTGTCTTTCAAAGGTGGAATTAACCACCAAGGAGGCTAGGCAAGCTTAAAGCTTAGATTTTGAGTTGACTTCATAAAGATAAGTACACATATGCTTCTTTAAATGTTGAATGTTATGAAAATGTGATAATTGACATGTAATTAAAAATAATTGGAAATCAAGATGGAAATGGAAAGAGGTATAGGTATAGTAGATCGGAATTATGATTAAAAGATAATAAGTTAGGTTGCTTAAGGGCTTAATGGCTTGATAAGTAACAACAATGAATATGAATGACATGAATTGAAATGAATGATAGAATAAGTAAGTTAAGCATGATTAAGATGAATATGATTATAGGGGGATTTCATAAGTAATGGCTTATGGAACTTGAATGATATGTATATGTCAATACTGAAAATTTATAGATAAGGAAAAGCACAAATTCAATAAAAGACATATAAGGTACCCGAAAGGAATGACATAATGGAGGCAAGTTCCTTAATTAACAAGTTATGAATTGTTATATTGAGCATGCTTAGTTAATAAGTAGTGTGATATTAGAAAATATGAAAGCATAAAATGGCATGAGTAAATGTTAAAGAAGTTAATTAAGAGTGTTTAAATATGTATAAAAGTAATAAAAAGCATGAAAATGGTAAATATGTTAAAGTGAATACAACACATGTGTAAAGCTTGAGTTGTGAGCTTAGTTGTAATCCCATTTTGGGTGATGATTTGATTATGATAATTTATTTGTATTGGTGTCAATTGACCATGGATGATGTCTACGCATGTTTAGGAAGTAATTAGAAGTAGAATTTTGACAAAATTTAACCATAGGCAAAGTTAGGACCTTTTACAATTCGTGTCACAACCATGTTGAATTTGTCGTGACCATGACACTTTATTCCAATGTCTTTCATGGCTAGGTATCACGGCCAGCTATATTTGTCATGCCCGTAACGACTCTATTCACATCAATAATTACCTATATTTAAATGATATTTTAGTGGGTCCAAAACATACCAACCATGCTTAAATGTCAAAGTATGATGTTAAAACATATGAAAACATATTAATGAGTATAAATGTAATATGTGAACTTGCATGAATTATATGAAAGATGATGGTAATAAGAAAGAATGTGATTAAAAGAGAAGATATTATGATATAAATACTTATTTCTCTATTTGAGGACTAGAATTAAGATAGATGGTGCACCATTAAGAGGTTTTACAATACCGAACCAGTTATATATTTTAGGGATAAGGTGGCTTAAGCTTGTGAATCGCCTTTGATCCCAGTTATATACAAATGATATATCGTAATCAGACAAGATGGCTTAAGCATATGGAGTGCCCTTAGTCTCATTTACATAGATATATCATAATCTGTTAATGAGCCTTAAGCTCGTAGAACGCTCTTGACAGGAAATCAAAGTGAATAATGTGGTTTAAGCTAGTGGAGCACCCCTATTATATACCCCGTATCCGGACGGTTTGAGAACGAGATTTGGGCCAATGAATAGAAAATGTGATATGAAAATAAATTGTATGTAAAAAGGATTAACGTAGTAATTATAGAATGAAATGAAATGTATGGTGACATGATTAACAATATTACAAGAAATTGTATGCTACTCCTAGAATTGGTATACACACAAGCCTCCGAGAGGTCAATACGTTGATTAATAAATGGTAATATCAAAGTAAAAGAAAAGAGATATAGTATAAATATATAACAATTGCATGAATAAGGAATGTCTTGACAATGTTGTGACTGTATGTTTTGTATATGACTAAATGACTAATTGATGATGATATTTATTATAAATGATGTGATTACATATTTTGTTGATTTGCATATGTGTACTACTAAGCCATATGTAGCTTAGCATATTTTCTCATGCACACAAGTCATGTAACCAATATAGAGTTAATGTAGTAGTTAACAGCAGAAATGTCTAAACCAATGCAGAAGAGACCATATAGTCTGGATTTGGGTTGACACATTTATAGCATGCATTTATTTATTGCATTCATTAAAGGGATGTAATTATTATAATTGTTAATATGTAAGTATGTCATATGACGTAAAGTAAAAAATATATATATATAGCTCAACTAGATGCATGAGATGAAAGCCTTGTAAACCTAGCTTATAATATAAAATATGATTAAAACAAGTTATAGTCATTCAGTCTGTAGCATTTTCTACATATTATGAGTTAGACTCGTAATATGTGGATTGTGTTACATAGCTCGTACTATAGACCATAATTTAGGAGTATATTTACTCTTTTGGCCTTTTACATATTCCAAGTTTATATTCTTTATAAAAAAAATGACAATTATATTTTTTTAATTACATTTCAAAAAAATTACTGCAAAGATAAAATGTATATAAACTAAATGAATGAAAGCATATCACGTATATAAAATAATAATGCACATTTTCATTAGTTGCTTCACATTTATTTGATATATACATGAATTTCTCATAAAAATTGTATTCATTATGATATTGTTGTTTTTTATGTTATTTCTGGCTCCACTTTCATATCATTTACTCTATTGAGAATTTGTTAATATATGTTTACTTAACAAGCTATTAAATAAAATATAGTTTTAATTTGACTTATATATTTTATATATAGTAAATTAAAAAATACAAAATAAATAACTTACTTGGTCTATTTGTAACTTTTTTTTATTTTTTTTCCTATGTGGATTGTACACTTCAATTTAGTGCCTATATTATTTTTTAATAATGTACTAGCAAATAATTAAATTTAGAAATTTATTTTATAGTTCATTAAAGATACGAAACAGGGTTGACATTTTGCATTTGTTGAAGTTAATGCACAATATGTATATGATACATCAAACATGCTATCTAAAGACTATAGAATTAACATGCTATCACAGGAATTAATAACCCCAATTGAAAGATCTCTCCAGTTTGCTAATAAATTCTCTAATAAAATTCTTAAAACACAATTACAAAGATTTTTAGAAAGCCTCAATTATGTTTTAGACTTTTATCCAAATATCAATAGATTAGCTAAATCACTTGATAATAGGTTTAAGAAAAATCTTGTTCTGTGGTCAGATGAATATACTAATATTGTTCGTATTATTAAAAAACAAGTTTTAGATATTCCATATTTACATATTGCAAATCCCAGTCTTTCAAAAATTGTTGAAACAGATGCTTCTGATTTAGGCTATGTTGAAATTCTTAAATAGAAGCAAAAGGAGAAAGAGTGTATTGTGCAATATACATCTACATCTACACACTGGAATGATACCCAAAAAAATTATTTCACAATTAAAAAAGAAATTTTGAGTATTGTTTTATGCATTCAAAAATTCCAAGCGATTTATTAATTCAAAATTTTCTTCTTAGAATTGATTGCAAAAGTGCAAAAGATGTTCAAAATCTTGCATCCAAACAAATTTTTGCACGCCGGCAAGCTGTTTTAAGTATTTTTTACTTTGATATTGAATACATAAAAGGAGATACAAATTTCATTTCAGATTTTCTAACTAGAGAATTTCTACATTTCAAGAACGATGCCTAGAAAGGCAAAAAAATAAAGGAAAGGAAATATCCAAAAATTCTCTAAAATACAAATCATTCTTTGATGCATTGATAAACGAAGAAGTACAAAATACTGTTTCTAAAAATTCTCAGACAAAAATTTCAGCCTTTGCTTCTACCAAAAAAATCTCATATGAGTTTTTTAAACCAGATCCAAAAAATATTGAACTATTTCAATACCTTACAAAAATGTCAAAATCATTTAAAAATAACTTTGGGAGTCTATTCAGCCTCGAATGATCTCTACTAAACAAGACGATAAGGCAAGCTCCTCTTAATTAATTCCCTCTCAGGTAAATTTCTTATGTCCACTTTCAAAATTTGTGAAAGAAGATTATTCAAAAATACTTTCACAAAAACATATTTCAAATTCCCAAATAATCTTATTTCAAAATCCCAAAATCCTTCTGATTTTATCTTAAATGATATTTTTCTAAATATTATAAATAAAGAAAAAGGTTTTCATGATTCTAATCCTTTTGATACCTTGGAAAAATTCTTTGAAAAAAGATGATTTTATAAACCGATTGATTTAACAAAAACTCCAATTTTTTATCAAAGAATTTTAGAAATAACAGAATCTGCTTCTTTTAAAAACTTCTTTTATAACGAACAGCAGATTGATCCCGCATATTCCACTTGTAAAATTTATAAGATTATTACTCCAGGAGATTGGAAATTTGACATTTCTCAAACTCTCCATTTTCCAAAAACTTTCAAAAAATTATCCTTTTTTGATACCTCGTATAATTACTATGATTACCAGCAAACTTGATTTAATGCCTTTACAATTCAAAATACCAGAAAATCTCATACTTGATTATTCTATTTTGATACTACTTGTAATCCCTACTCTTTTCCTTCATGGTGACTCATGTGGTGGAACAAATTTGGAACAAATTTCGAATTCCTAAAGATAAAACCTTATATTTTCAAATCCTTTAACTTATTCAAAATCTATTATACACCGAGTCTAGAAGAAAAAAGGCTTTCAGCTCTTTGTCTTTTCCATTCAAGGTTCTATTTGCCTTGGTTCTTTGCTTGGACTCTAGATTATTTTGATCATCTGATTCTCATAATCAAAATGAGATTCAAAAATCAAATGGTATGACAAATTCAAAATTTTACAAAGCTTAAATTCCAATGAAGTTCTATTTTGGATTCATGAGCAAAAGAAAATTGCTTCTCAAAATTAGCAAATTTCTTTCCAATCGAAAGAGCAAACTTAATTCCTTGCTTAAAAATCTCAAATGACTACTCAATTGGCTGCAGTAAAAACTCCTGAAAAAATGTAAACGATTCTCCAAAAATTTGCACTAAATTCTTTTTCATCCAATACCTCATCAAATTCAAGTCCAGCCATTAATTTGGATGATTTTGTCATATTGATTTCTTTGGCAATAGTAGATATTAAAAATAAAAAAAAATTTGCTCAAAAAAGAAATCTCATACAAAATTTAAATAAGGGTGAGCATTTAAAATTTCTTTTGGAAATTATTTTCCAGTTTTAACTCCTGATAGAAAGGTTAAATCTATTACAATATACCAATTGATACTTAAATACCAAAGAAATTTATGTGCCAGATACTGTTCATTTAAGCTACGAGTTACTGTACAAGCATTGTTCAAGACACGCATCTACTGTAGCAATACTATTTAAAATTTCAAAAATGCCCCTAAGTACTATTTAAAAAGACTATTTTACCCCCAAATTGCCTATATAAGGAGAATACCTCTCATTTGGAAGGCATTTAAGCATTTAAGGAAGATTGATCTCTCTCTCAAAAATCGCTCTAAAAGCTCTTCTCTCTTCCTTATAGCATAAACATCAAAGATTGTAAATACATTTCTCTTATACCTTACATTGGATGTTGTATCTCGATTTTCTAAATACCTAAGTAAGATTTTATGCTTTTATAATTTAAAGTTCATATTAGTAAAATAAAAATTATATTTTTAATTATTTTCTATTCTATGGCTGACTCTGTCACTTAATTTATTTTCTGCATTTATTTATTTAATTAATATAGTGTCTTGCAAAAATATGTCCATATCTAATCTGGTAACAGAATGGACACACTTTTAGTTTTATGTATTTATATTTTTGCATTTATTTCTGCATATTTAATTTAAATTTCTGTTTTATTTAATTTTCTATTATTTATTTCTTATCTCTTCTTTTATTATATTTATGTTTTTTATTTTCCTCTACAATCTTTGGATGTCTCAGTATCAAAGATAAGAAATTTAAACAGTGAAGAAATATATATATATATATATGTGCGCGCGTGTATATATATATACCCTAACCCCTATAAAGCACATAATCTTTTCTACTTCTCCCTTGCCCTCTGCCGCCCCAATCTTCAGTCTAGTGGCCTCTATTGCAATCTCTTCTCTTGCGAAGGAGATTATTTTTGGTCTAGCAATATTCTTTAATTATGAGTCTCATTCTTTACCCTTACAGTAAGTAATCTTCTATTAAACTATCTAATTAATTTTTATTGGTTATAGGGTCTGATAATAGTAGATTAAAATTTGGGAATTTCCCCGAATAAACTTTAATCCATGGCTTTTGTTATCATATTAGGCAATGATAATACTAGTGGAGATGATCATTAGATTTTCGGAGAATGTTAGGACAATGTTAATTAAGGCTTCATAAAATGTATGTACACATAATCATATTTATTCGACTCTTAACTATATGTAAATGGTTCTGTGATTAAATATTTGCGGTGTGATTTTGTTTTGGAAATTTAGCTCTTCCCATGACACCATGTTATTAAAACTTGATGAATTAAATGAATTAAATTATGGCAAGATTTGTTTAATATTCTTGAGTGATTTTTGAGATTGGAAATATTTTTGGAAACACTGAAAATAAATTAAGGAACACTATTATATGAAGAAAAATTTGAAGAATAGTGATAGAATAAATTGTGGGATTATTTTGACAAGGATAACTGACTAAAATTGAGATTGATATTATTTAAGAGCACTAAATTTGTCTGTATATCGTGGGAGTGTTGGAGATAAATTATTAGAATAAATTGAGTGAATTCCCGGTTTAATAAAACTGAAATTTTGGATTGGAATTGAAAGAAATTAGGAGAAATTGTGACTGGAAATAAAAGGACCAAAGCGGATACTTAGAGGATCAAAGTGAAATTTGGCAGCCAATGTACTCTTTACCATTAAGTATTATATGATTTTATTTTATTATTTGTTTTTTTAACTTGATAAAGTATATCATATATTATTCAATTAAATAAAGTTTTCGCCCTCTTTATTAACTAATTAACTAATCAGTTTATTTCATTTCAACTTGCTTTCTTTTCTTGACGATTAACCATTAATTATATAAATTTCACAAATTCAATTACATCATTAATATATTTTTGTCACACTTAAAAATAACACATATATGTCATATGTTAATAGAGATAATAAGGAAATTTTACAAGATAAATAATTTTGTATAGATACAAGTTACATATTTTATGATACTTATGTATATATGTGTAATAAGGTTGTAAATGTTATGAAGTGTGACATGGAATTATATTATATAATTTTGATACATGGGTCATGACATGAATTCCACATGATTTATATATGGAAATTGGAAGAGTTCTATTACATGAATTGAATCACTAGACAAAATATGAAAATGTCATTTCTCTATATGAGGACTAGACTAGGATAGATGACGTGATATTAAAGGTTGTTATAGTACTATAGAGTATACTTATACATTTATAATCGGTCAAAGTGGCCCAACTTCCAAGAGCACCATTGATCCCTCTTTTAATTTTATATTAATTATTCATTCAAGTTGGCTCAAGTTCTGAGAGCGTAATTGACTTAGTCATGGTTACAGATAGTCACAGTACTGTGGATAGGGAGGCCCAAGCCCTACGAGCGCTCCAATTCACAACTTATATCCAGTAGTCTAAGTATTAAGTATTGGGTAATGTATTACAAACCTAAAGTGAAGTGATGAATGTTTTAATTGAGCCATGATTATATAAATATTGGATTTTGAACATGTATCTCATACATAAAATAATAGCAGAAATAAAAAAAAATCAAAACTCGAATTAAGGAATTCTACTTATACCATTAAAACTAATTCAAATAAAAATAGTTGGAAATTATACATTTAATTTATTGTGTCATTTTTCCAAATTTCCTTCTTGTTGGGTTGTCGCAAATCATAACAATCTAATGTTGGATCGTCTCTAATGATAATCCACTCAAAAAGAAAGAGTGAAACCACTAGGATATGCCTTGAACACACTCTATGTGCTAACAAAGAATAGTGTTCTTAGAGAGAAAAACAAGAAAATTTATCAAATAATTTTGTGGCGGCTATCAGCATATTTTTTTATGGAAAAATACTATTTATAAGAGTTCTTAAACACCCTAGAGTTGGCAAAATTACCAAAAAGGGCTTGGAAGGGCTAAAATGGAGTTTGCCAAAAATTGGCCAAATTGGCCTATTAATTTGCAAGCCCCATGCATGCTGGCCAAGGGTTAGTATGCGTGTAGCCCATGCACTGCTAGCCTTGGGCTAGTAGCCTTGCCGTGGGCCCATGAATCCCGATGAATTTTTTTCTCGTGATCCCATCACAATCCAACCCTAAATAATTCTCTCATAATTTTGGATTTCATCCAAGGACATTTTACTTATTCTTCACACTTCCAATGCGTGTGACTAATTAGATTTCCAGTTACGTTGGCTACTCAAATTAACAATTAATTCGAGTAAATTATGAGCGGTATCTAGCAACACATCATGACTCTCAATTGACCAAAAAGTCAGTAGTTTGATTATGAATCTTTCTATAGACAACAATATATGCAATTTATCCTTTCACCATCCTATACCCCAATTGGTTCAGAGCATGGACTATGTGTCAGCTTTCGCTAGACTGACTATGTCACACCTAGCCCAAGTGATGTTAGATCTTGCCACTGAGACTCATTACTCAATTAGATATGTCACTGAAGACAATCTGATGACATTTCCATTATGGCTAGAGATTTTTGAGTAATGGTCTCAATAAGAAGCAGTGGATATACTATCCCTCTATCAAGAGCAGTGAATCTTCTGTTGGCTACCTAATTACCTTCGAATACCTCAAGCTGTACCCAATCACCACCCTATGAGCGACCTCTATAAGGCAACAAGGAATGAAGTTAAAGTGCAGAATCAATATCCAATATATCCTTAAGTACCTCAAGTCTAAGGATAGTTACACCATTGATGTGATGAGACTATCATTGACATTTGAATAGATAATCCATATGATTGTCTCATAGCAGGTCATCTAATGTACTTGACTACTCTTAACAAGCATCCACATGTTAACTCTGAACATCTCATCCTCACAACTTATGAGATCTACTACTTGATCCAATCAAGGAGTATAATATGTGCTAGTCCATCCGAATCAACAATGTCTCGTCTTGTTGATCCTATGACTAAGGATAATTTAGATACTAACATAATTACACATAAGAGGAATCTCATTATGATGATCTCATCATGATTTTCTTCATGCTATGTTTCATATCATGGACTTTCATTAATCAATTTAAGATCTATATTAATTCATATGCAAATGAAAACTAATATATTGAAAGAATGTCTTTATGAATGTGTACATTAAGTGTCTAAGGCGATTGCCTTTTGGGAAAATCTCTAACAATCTCCTACTTACACTAAAGTCAATCGCCATTATACATTACACCATAAGCGTGGATATGACTATCATATTCCTTTTGGGGTTTTGGTATAGTGACTCAATTAGATATTTTCTTATTAATGGGAACTTTTTCTCTCATTACATAACATCTACCATTGATTTCTCTAATCAATTGATAACGTTGAGTACATGTTTGGACCTTTGATGAGACCATGATTCCTTTGTACATGCAATGGCTCTATTGTTGTTCCAATCATATTGGATTTACAATACTAGGAATCACTTATAACTTTATGATGAATTCCCTTATCCAAACCGCTTCCTAAGCTACCTGAAAAGCTGTAATGTACTTTTAGTTGTGAAATCTGTAGTCATCACCTATTTGGAACTCTTACAATTGAATGGACAACCATTTAATGTGAATACATAGCATAACTAGGATTTTGAGTTATCCTTGTCGAATGGGACGTTGGCATCCATAATCTTGCTCACCTTAAGCTTACTATCTCATTAAACCAAGAATACATCTTTAATCATTCTCAAGTATTTAAAGATATTCTTAACAGTCACCCATAAACCCTTGGCAGGATCATATTGATATTCATTCATGATACTCATAGCATGATATCCATTAGGCCTATTACATAGCATAACACAAAGTGCTTCCAATAACCAAAACTTATGAAGCGTCACTCGTGCTAGTCCATTTATCTTATGCCTTTAGATATAAAGGCTTAAAAAGAGTAATCATATTGATCATAGGAATATCTCATGGACTATTTCATGCTAACCATTTTAGCATCTTAGCTATGTAGTCTAAGAAAGACTATGTAACCTTTTTGATCTATTTCTATAGATCTTAATCCCCTTCTGGTATGTTACTTTTAAAATCTTTCTTAGAGAAATATTTTAGAGTAACAAATTGACTAACTTAGAAGTGAAAGATCATTTCCTACTAATAGTATGTCTTTCACATACTTCACTAGGAACACAATGGCACTCCCACTAACCTTCTTGAGAACACATGATTCATGCACATATTGTGAGAAAACAAACTCTTTGATTATCTCATCAATTTAGATGTTTCAACTTCTGGATGAGTGCACTAATCTATTAATGGATTTTGTAATTTGCATCCTATTTCGCCTTCATTAGATATGAATTTCTTAGGTTGTATCATGTACATATCTTAAGTCAGATTTCCATAATTAAACTTGTCTTCATATCCATTTGCCAAATCTCATCATCATGAGCAACAATGGCTAGGAGTGATATGACGAATTTAAGCATAGTATATGAAGTACAAGGTTTCGTCAAATTTTACCCTTATCTTTAATGGTGTCCTTTAACTACCAACTCTAACTTTATAGGCAACTATATTACTTTCCATGTCAGTCTTCTTCTTCAAGACACATTTGCACCTAATTGGGCTTTATCCCATTCGGTATGTTAACCAAAGTCCATACTTGATTTATAGTCATGGAATCCGTATCGACTTATGACTTATGGCTTAGGTGACCCCCCCAATCAATTTTTTTCCTCAATTTTTTCTCGTGATCTCATCACAATCCAACCCTAAATAATTCTCTCATAATTTTGGATCTCATCCTAGGATATTTTACTCATTCTTCATACTTCCAATACATGTGACCCATTAGGTTCCCGGTTATGTTGGCCACTCAAATTAACAATTAATTCAAGCAAGTCATGAGCGGTATCTAGCAACATATAATGACTCCTAATTGACCAAAAACTTAGTAGTTTGACTACGAACGTTTCCATAAACAACAATATATGCAATTCGTCCTTTCACCATCCTATACCCCAATTGGTTTAGAGCATGGACTATGTGTCAGCTCCCGTTAGACTGACTACGTCACACCTAGCCCAAGTGATATTAGATCTTGTCACTGAGACACATTACTATATTAGACATGTCACTGAAGACCATCTTCATGACATTTCCACTATGGCCAAAGATTTCCGAGTAATGATCTCGACAAGAAGCCGTGGATATACTATCCCTCTATCAAGAGCGGTGAGCTACCTAATTACCTTCAAATACCTAAAGCTGTACCCAATCACCACCCTATGAGCAACCTCTATGAGGCAACAAGAAATGGAGTCAAAGTAAAGAATCAATATCCAAGATATCCTTAAGTACCTCAAGTCTAAGGATACTTACTCCATTGCTATGATAAGACTATCATTGACATTTGAATAGATAATCCATATGATCGTCTCATAGCAGGTCATCTAATGTATTTGACTACTCTTAGCAAGCATTCACATGTTAACTCTGAACATATCATCCTCACAGCTTATGAGATCTACTACTTGATCCAATCAAGGAGTATAACATGTGCTAGTCTATCTAGATCAAGAATGTCCCGTATTGTTAGTGCTATGACTAGTGATAATTTAGATACTAATAGAATTACACATAATTGAAATCTCATTATTATGATCTCATCATGATTTCCTTCGTGCTATGTTTCATATCATGGACTTTTATTAATCAGTTTAAGATCTATATCAATTCATATGCAAATAAATACTAATATAATGAAAGAATGTCTTTATAAATGTATACACTAAGTGCCTAAGGCGATTGCCTTTTAGGCACATCTGTAATAATAAATGTGGCATCCGCTTACCAGGTCCACTTCTTTCTTTCCAAAGGATTACCGGTATTGCTGTATGAGATTGAGTTGGATTGACCTTTAGGAATTTGATATGTGTGATAATAAAATGAATGTTTGTATTGTATGACTGCATGTCAGAATTTATATGATTATTTGGAGCTATAGATTCAGTTGACAAAGATGCCCGTTTTGTTAGAGCCTTTCCAGCTTAGCATCAGCTTCTTTAAAACATGCATTCTTTATTGTTTACTCATACATTGGGTAGTTCTGAAGTTAATGAGACATTTGATTATTTTATTTATTGGATTTAATAGACAATAATAATTGGACGTCTTTAGCCCTAGATTTATGGTTTTGCTTGATATTTGATTTCACTGAATGATTATGGACAGAAAGGTATAATACATATTGATTGAATACATGGTTAATGAATTGGACGTAGGTTAAGTAGCGTTTGCCAGTTTAGTAAGGTCTAGCCTACTATATGGAAGGGTGTTACATTGAAGCGTATTGGTCTTTATTTACATAATCACTTATTTTTCCACGGTGAATTATATGTTGCACTTTCATGAGTTACATCGCATGAAAGATTACATGTAATTATAAATAATAAATTACTTTCGAAAATCATGATGTTTCAAATTATACTAAAAATATTGTTTTCCATGAAATATTCTTTGATCTCTCAAATAGTTTACATTATACCACATAATTATTCATTATATTTCTATTATATTTATCATATATTCTAAAAATCACTATATTATATTACAAATACTGTTTTATTATTATTAATTTATCTATTGTTGATTATTGTAAATTAACATATTACTAATAAACAAGGAATTATATACTGTTATATTTATTCAAATGTATTATATTATGTTTATTGCATTATATAAAAAAATCATGTTACAATTCAATTATTGCTTTTGTTATTATTAATTCATTTGTTGTTGTAATTTAATAAATTAGTAATAAATAATGAATTATACACCACTAACTAAATTCAACGGCCATAGCAAAAATGTTCTTATTAAAGTTCATAGTACATGAGTCTAAGATTTTATAAACATTTACAGCCTAAATGAGTTATTTAGTCTTAAATTCCTCTTGCTTGATGAAAAGGTAATGCTTATATATTAATGTATATTATTATTCATATATATTATATTTGTATATTAACGTATATTGTTATTCTTATATATATATTATTAAATATAAAATAAAATTACTATTAAACTACTTTTATTCTCTTAAATAACTTTTATTTTAATTTATTTCCTAAAATAATAGAGTGATACCATGCAAGATACAATTCTAAAATAGTTATTCCTGCACAATCAAATTGCACTAAAACAAAAAAGCAATTAGCCATGGATAATTCCATTGCAAAAAATGAATAGAGACAGATTAGGGATGGACAAAATCACTAGTTAATTTGTTTGTCGGCATTCACTTAGCTAGGGAGAGTTCATCCGTCATTCAATTTAACAATGGAAAATCTCTAGCTATTCCATAGCTAAAAATATTGTTATTTAGATGACAAAATAATAAATACAGCAATGATTTAGCGACATAAATAGCCATCTGAAATTCAACTATGGAGTAAAATTTGTCAGTATTTTTATAATGCTTATACTGTTTTAACTATAGATATATATGTCACTAAAAATACTACGGAAATCACATAAACATATGGCGACATATTTGCTATAAATAATGACGGATTTTTCCATCGCTATATTTTATGTTTATGCAAAATACATGTTTTAATATAATATTGCTGCCATAATCATATCCCTGTTAAAAGTTTCACAAATATACATCATTACAATATCAACAAGTACCAAAACAAAGCCAACACAAATTAACTATCCACATAAGTGTTTACGATAATGTCAACATTCAAAATAAAGTATATCAAATTATTGTAACATTAAATAAACATTAAAGTTCTTACGAAATCTCTAATCATCAGAAAATAAGTCATCGTTGTCATCAATATGAGGATATGTAGTGGCCTATATAGAGGGTGGCTGCTGAGTTGGAACCGACTCTCGGATTATGTTCTGCATCTACCTACTCATATCTGTCTACTGAGCTGGATCTAACTCTCAAGAAAGCAATATCTATATCATGTTTTGCATCTGCCTCCTCATATCTACCATCTCTTGCATCTGCCTTCTCATATCTTCCATCTCTTGGTCTTTCTTCTACAATCGTGTCTCCATATCTGCAAAATGTCCTTCATAATTCTCTTACATCCTCTGCTCTACCGCATCCTATATCTACCTCATGTCCATGTTTGTGGAGGTAGAGGAACTAGATCATGCAATACTTGTACAAAAAGCTAATGACTTGTAATCAAGGCTATACAATCACTGCTTCTTCACTCCTCCTATGGTTTGCATGTAGAGCTGAGTAAAATCAATCAGTTGAGGTTTTGTAGAGCCCTCAGCTAGCTGAGAAGCATTTATCACACGTTCTACCATGTGGTCTTGAGATAAAAAAAAAAGAACATTAGTGTTTTAGCCAAAGATGAGATTTATTTCATGGCACAACACTTTTAATATTTTATAGTTAAAGAGATACTTACCGCAATCTCCTTAGATATACTATCAACAAATTGGTTGTCTGATTTCTTTATATATATCTTTCTAAAATCTCATATGCATTAGGTTCTCGATCTAATTCTTTAGCCTAAAGAAGGAATATATTCAATCTACATCAATGTACACCAAAACATATAATTATTTGAAGGAATTAAAATTTTAAACATATGATTAATTTGAAATTTTAAAGTTAAATGTATTGCCAAATCCTATGTGTGTTCAATGGTTGACTTGGAGCCTGCAGTGTGATAAGAGTGGCATGTACCTTGTCCATTTACCTCACTCTGTCGGTTCCTACTGGCTGCTTCTAATTTTGCCTTAACTTCTGGCTTTGCCCAGTATTCAAGCCAATGGGGCCAGTCCTCCTCAGGGATACATTCAGGTCTTACTCCCTTCTTTTTCCATGTGTAAATCAAATCTGCCTATATTTCCACTGCTTGATTCTCCCATATTGGTCGAATACGATCATCAAATCAAGCACTTCAAGAGCATAACAAAAAAATGCTAACAAATAACAACACTAACAAAAAACAATGCTAAAAGAGCATAACAAGAGGTGAAAACGAGTCTTACCCCTATATATATTGATTAGTTTCCCAAATATTTCAATGATGTCTATTGAAATCAGATGGACAACATGCCATTGCCAAGGAAGACTGTAATACATGGACCTGATCAGTAAATAATAAAACCCTTTTTTGTTTAATTTTAAAAATCATTCCACTTACCTCTTACAATATGAAAAAAAATGTGCACTTAAACAACTTCAACACGAAAATGGAAACCTAAGATTTTAATAATAAGTCAGTCCCAAATTCTAATCACATGGCATTTTTTCGATACACACTTGATAGTGAAAAAAAAAATAGAGAGAAATTGGCAGAGGGTGAGCAGAGGGAAGGATGATGGCGAGAGGGTGAGGAGAGGGACGGTATGTGTGTGTCCAAGAGAGTTAAGATTTAAAATTATTTGTATATTCCTATCAAAAAGGACAATGGAAAGATTTAAACAATTAGTGACTGACACATTGTCCGTCGTTAAAATTCTAAAAAGTTAAACATCCAAAACAACGTCGTCTACATAAAAAAACACTAGCGATAGCTTAAATTCTACTGCTAATCATTGGCTAAATTTGGGACAAGATTCCTTCAAATATTTAGTGATGGATAACCCATCGCAGCTAAAATTTTCGTCTCAAAACCATAGTTAAATATAGCGCCAATGTTTACTGCCAACATTAGCGACGGATCCAAATCTGTCACTATCCTCTCTTTACTAAACGGTCACAAACCTCTCGCTATATTTACCGCCAAATATTAGTACCAAAGTTACCGAAACACATTTACGACAACCTTCATCCCTCGCTAAATCTGAAGCTGAACTCTAGCAAATATGTTGCTTAATTATCATCATTTTTTTGTTTTAGCGACGGATATAGTCCGTTTCTAAAATCTGTCGCTATTCTACACTTTTCTTGTAGTGTTATAAAGTCCGTACTTATCCATTTTGGATCAAACTACCAAAAAAGGATTTTATCAAGATACTGGATGAAGATGATTTGTTAATATCGTTTGATAGATTTGATTTCCTTTTATTTGAAGAAAAAAGAGACAAATCATATTTATTTGGTACGTATTTTTTTTGTTATTATCTTTTAGTATATAAATAAAAATATTTTTTAAAGTATTAATACCATTTATAGATGTGCTAAGACAACTAGTATTAATTGAAAAACTTGAAGAGCTAAATGTCTTTGGTAGAATTGGAAGCAAAAGACGTATTCAAATAAAAAATGATCGGTATAAACTAAGCTAAATCAACATGCATATATTGACTTATATTATACTTGGATTATTCAGTAACATAATTGAATAAAATTATAGTTCAGAAAAGCTAGACATTACTTTGTGGGACAAAATTGTAAAAGATTTTTCAGATGTTACAATTTTTTTTTTAGAAGAAGCGAATAATGTTGTTGTTGCTGCATTTGTTGGAATGATTACTAGAAAATATTCTGGTATAAAAATAAAGTAAATCATATTTAATTATTATAGCATATTTATATTTTTTCTTACAATTTTTAAATAAACATATACAAAATCTATAAAAAAAATGTTAAATTATTTCTATTATTTTATTATTCTTTATATTTTATGTTGCAGATAATTTGACTGTTAATAGTTCAGCCGGTGCAAAAAAAATTCATTAATTTTGCAATACCAGAAGTTATGATTTTAAAATAAATGAATAATAAATTTTATTTTTTTATTGCGACAGATTATTAGAACCAATTGAAAAAAAAATTGTATGGCTACAACTTGAATATCAACATGCTTATGGTAAATGTAAAT
Organism: Balakata baccata; assembly: GCA_949630135.1. Lineage (NCBI taxonomy): Eukaryota > Viridiplantae > Streptophyta > Magnoliopsida > Malpighiales > Euphorbiaceae > Balakata > Balakata baccata. Next base: position 13,735 of record CATIWF010023874.1, on the reverse strand, counting down.
AGAAAAACTATCTATGAGTTATTGTCTCTTAATGTGTATACTGACATTGTAACTATTTAATAATAATATAATACGAATAATAATACAATTTAATAAAATATACAAATGAGTTAATAATCAATATTTTTGCTACTTGTTGTAAAATGCATAAAGGATATAAAATTTACATATCAAGCTGTTATTTGCTATATTGATGCATTTATCGGATGATAGTATAAAGTATGTTTTTAATACAAAAGTAATATTCAAATTTACAATGAACAAATATGGTGTAATAATTATAGTATTCTTGAAGAACTGTCGACGTATTGATATGTTACAATATCAAAATATTCAATATTGTATTATTTTTAACAATTTATAAATTCTGATTTACTTTTATAGGTATAAGCTTAATGTAATAGTTGAGGATCCAACTGGTTCTGTAATATTTATTATATTTGGATGACAAATATTTGAACTAATTAGTCTTTTAATAAATAATTTGATTCACTGTTCTAAAGATAAATACACTATTCCACTGATCATTTCAAAAGTTTATGGAATGGAATGTGTTAATCGTTCTGGAAATTCTTACAATTTAACATTTTAAGTTGTGTATATATTTAAAGATCAAGATCTAACTACATTAAAGCATAAAATCGTTAGAAAGACATCTTGAGAAACTGCATTGCTGAGAAATCCTTTGAGTCCAAATCCACCCAAAATATTATCTTATTGCAATACTCAATCAATATATGATATACATGTTTCCAAATCTTTCCAATTCTATGACGATACTAACTATAGATGAGTCATTTGCCAAAAAAATGTGTATCAGCTAAAATTAATATTTTACTTTAATTCATATGCAAAAAACTTGCAAATTATATACTACATAATCTTCTCATACATATCATAATATGCTTTATCGAATAAAGAAAAGGTTGATTAACTCTAAATTTTTGTTTTTAAAAGGTAAGAAAATTATTATTATTATTAGTTGATATTAATATTAATTATTTAATATTAATGCAGATTGACAAACAATCGCATGTTGTTCTTAATGTTCAATTTACATGTTTTATGTAATTTTAACAATGTATTATAAATAAATTTATTATAATATCATGTTAAAATATTTGTATTAATAAATATTTTACTTATTTATTTGTTAAATAGTATTATATTTATATATTATATATTTATTTTGTTATTTCGATTTTTATATTCTGACACTGTTGGAAAAAATGTGATTATGAGCCATTTTGAGAGGATTATTCGGGTGGGTCCTACAACTCGGTTTTGGGAAAAAGACCCGGATATATGTTCCTTGACATGAGGACTATGAATTAATGTATTCATATGCTCAAAAATGGAAAATGTGTGAATAGAAATTGAAACTCAAAGTAAGCTCCATAATAAGGAGATTTAAAGGTAAAAAGTGAGTGGGAATTTGTCCCACATCACTAAGAATTGAAGTTAGACTTGTGTTTATATATAGAAATGCTTTCTTATATGGGTAAGAAAAGTAGAATGGAAGGCTCTCTCTCGCGCGCTCAGGCACAGGGGGGTGCAAATCCATGGGCCGAGATGGCTAAATGCGTGGGTGCGCGACCTGCGTACACGAATGTCAGTCCAAAATCTCGTGGTCCTGAACAAGCCCAATTTTTTCAATTTATTTTTTTTATTTCTGGAAAAATTTGGCAACACTCCCGTGTTGATCCACACGGTTGGCATTCTGCCACGCCCGTGTGGATCCACACGGTCGTATGGATTCGACACTCCCGTGTGGATCCACACGGCTAGGCCACTGACACGCCCGTGTGGATCCACACGGTCGTGTTGTTTGTGCCTGCAGGAGTATAAGGCAGATCCACATGGTCGTGTGGATCCACACGCCCGTGTGGATTCTGTTCTAGAATGAACCTTTGAGCTTCATGTCTTTTGGAATGTCAATTTCTGATGTTTCAAAGATTAATTTCACCATTATTTAAGAGTTACAAAGGCATTATTGATAGCCTTTAAAGGAAATTAATCACAATTAATCTATTGTCTCCTCCATCTAGTATAAATAGGTGGTTTATGCTTGAATTTTTAGGTTGTTCAAGAAATCATACTTTGATTGTTTCTCTCTTTTTTCTCCTTCTTCTTCTCAAGTGATAGAGGTTGTGGCAAAGCAAAGTTTGCTGTAAGTAGGTGTTGTATGTTCAACAACTACTTGAATCTATTGTATCCTGGGAGACAAACGCCGGTTATCCTAAACACCCGTGTAGGAGGCGAACTTGTCTTAAGGAAACTGTGTGCTACACAGGCCTCAGATTGGTTTTCCATTTTCTACTATATTTTGAATATTGAATTAACATTTCTCCTATCCTATTTCTTGGATTTTCTTCTAATAGTTTTAACTTTTAAGGTAATAGCTGTCAAGAAGAATATTGAAGATCTGCAAGGAAAGGATAATTACCATTGCGGGCAGCAGCTATTGATTCACAATGGGAAAGTATTGAAAGACGATACTACATTATCAGAAAATGATGCATCTGAAGATGGTTTTCTTGTTGTAATGCTGAGCAACGTATTCTTTCTATACTGGCTGTGATGTCACTGCGTTGTGCTTATCAATTTTATTTATTTCATAAGCCCTTTTTGGTTTTTCATTTTGAGGATGAAATAAACCTGCAGACTTTTATTTTTAATTTATGAAAGATCGAAAAAAATGTATGCCTAGTATGATGAGAAAATTACCCCACATAGCCATATACAAAACTTAATTACCTAAATAACTCCTATTTTCATTAAACTCAAGTATTGCAGATTAGACAAACTTAATTCAAGATTTGGATTTCCTCATTTTATGGAAAGAAATTTAGTCTCACTCCTTATCTATTTCAAAACCCACAAAATCTGGAAATTTTCAATCTACTCTTTCTCCAATCTCCATTAAACCATTTATTATTCTCTCTCTACTCTCTATTAAACAATTTATCCTTATTCCTACTCTCCATTAAAAGACAAAATGAAAATTTAATCAAGTTGGATTTTTTTTTGGTTAATTGATTAATTTTTCTTTCTTTTCTCTTTTATTTGTGATCTGTTATCAATATTTTTTCATATCATTGTTTCTAGATTATTGACAATAACGGCATCGCTTCTGGCATTGATTTGCATTTCTAGATCTTTTAGATGAGTTTGAACCATCTCCTACATGAGTGGTCTATTGAACCATTGCAAACAGAGCAACGTTTGCATTTTTTCTTTCTGTTTTCATTTTGCTTTTCCTGTTTAGGAATTTTTTTTATTTGTATTTTCGCTTTGATCATGCTATCAAGTTAGGATGTCCATACTCCATTTTTCAGTTGTGACTCATGTTAATACAATTATATCCTATTTGATTTATTCCCAAAAAAAAAAGAGATACACCTTTTTATTCTATTTTGATCAATATTAAAGAAAAAATTATGGGATTTTTGAGTTAATAAAGTCATATATAACATACAATTTTCTTGATTACAAGAAAGAAAAGATCAAGAATCAAGAAAAATTAATTTACAAATTAAATTGTGATTTTCTTTTAAATTAAATATTCCTTCATTTTCGTCAGGAGTCTTAAAGGTTTAAAGCATATGTTGGTGGCTTTAACATTATTAGTACTACAATGATGCTACAATAATTGTGGTTAGATTAGATGCTTTTGCTTCTATTTCCATTAGTGGAAGTTTTAGTCATTTGAAGCCCTTGATTTTTTATATATGTTAAGAGAAGATGATGAGGTTTGGAGTTGGAAGTTGAGAGTGGTACATAATAATAATAATAATAATAATAATAATAATAATAATAATAATAATAATAATAATAATAATAATAATAAAGAGCAAGATGTCAGTGGTGGGACTAGAATCGCATTCTTGCCCTTCAATAGGAGGTAGATAATTTTTATGAGCGAACTCTAGACTAGGTGGAACATGCCAAAAAGAAGCATATCTCTTGCCTGAAGGAAAAGTTCTTTGACCTTGACTTGTCCTTCCAAGAGGTGGTGGTGATAGGCGAGGAGGAAGTAGAAGGGCTAAATGTTGTAGAGCAAACAAGGAATGTGCCAGCTGTTACTAACGAGGCTCCTCTTTAGACACATTTTGTAACTCTTGCAGTCAAGGAGAGTGTTTCAGGAAATGTTCCTCCTACTTCTGGGAACATGGTGTCCGCTAGTGCTTCTAAGAATATGTTTGAAGAAATTCCTCTTCCTTAGAATAAGGATTTGATTTGATTTGTTTTCTTTTCTGATTGTTGTTTTTTTTTTTGGTATTTATCGAACTTAGGGGTGGCCACGGTTCAAGAACCAGTAGTTCCTGGAACTGTTAGGTCACAGTTCAAGAAAATGTTAAACTAATCTGGAACCATCCAAGAGATGGTTCAGGCCAATTCTTAAAAAAATTTAATTTTTTTTAAATTGAATATGTTAAATTTACTTTTTAAAATTTAATATATTAAAATTTAGTTTTTAAATATGATTTGTTAAATTAAAAAAATTACAATTTACCTGAGAGAGAGAGAGAGAGAGAGAGAGAGTAGACTTGAATTGTTGACACAAGTAGGGGTAGGGTAGGGGATGGGGGGGAGTCAAAATTTGGGGAGGGGAGCCGAAGAGGGAAATTTGAATTTTAAAAGTTTTAATTAATTAATTAATTAATTTAAAAATTAACTAGATCAAAACCGTGAGCTGCTAGTTCACAGTTCCAAAAATGTTAGAAATAACTCGGAACTAGTCACTTACCTATTTCGGTCCGATTCCAACTCAGAACCGTTGATCATCATTCCGGTCTAGATTTGGCCAGTTCGGTTTCGTTCCTATTTGAATCGTGGCCACCCCTAGTTGAACTCCTTTGTAAGTTTAGTATTGATGATGGTTGAATTCCATGCTTATGAATGAATTGCTCACGCTTGTTACTAATTACGAGTAGTATGGATGCTTTATTTTCATCTCTTTTTTTTTTCTTTACTAAGGCATCTTGTATGACTTGCTTAGAGATGCCTTAAAGTTGTTGTCTTTTAACATGACGAATACCAAATTTTTTAAGATCTTTCCTCTATGGGAATGCGTATGATGTCTCCCGAAGATCTTATCTTTATGGGAATACATGTTAAGTTTCTCAGAGATATTGTCTCTATGGGAAAATTTTAGATCGCCCAGAGATCTTATCTCTATAGGAATATCTTTTAGGTCTCATAGAGATTTTGTCTTGATGGGAATATATGTTAGGTCTCTTAGAGATCTTGTCTCGATGGGAATATATGTTAGGTCTCCTAGAGATGTTGTCTCGATGTGAATATATGTTAGGTCTCACAAAGATCTTGTCTCTATGAGAATATATTTTAGGTTTCTTAGAGATCTTATCTATGTGGGAATTAATGTTAGGTCTTCCAGAGTTCTTGTCTTTATGGAAATATATTTTAGGTCTCCTAGAGATCTTGTCTCGATGGAAATAAATGTTAGGTCTCCTAGAGATCTTGCCTTAATGGGAATATATGTTAGGTCTCCTAGAGATCTTGTTTCTATGATAATATATTTTAGGTCTCTCGGAGATCTTATCTCAATAGGAATATATGTTAGGTCTCCTAGAGATCTTGTCTCGATGGGAACATATGTTAGGTCTCCTAAAGATCCTATCTCAAGGGGAATATATTTTAGGTAATTTCTACATAAGATTATTATACACTATTGTTATGGAAAGTTGTGTTAGAGCAAGGACTTCATTGAAATGCATAAGGTAAAAGCTTACATAGGATTTACTTATATAACTTTTTCAATTTTTATACATTCCATATCCTAGGCAATAGTTTGCATTGGTACTTGCTTCACCTTTCCTAATATCGATTCTTATTAGGACTAGGTCTCATGTGATGAAGCTTCGTAGTGTGACCCACATGCTGAATATCCTTGCAACTTTCATACAGTATGCCTCTGCATGTAGATCTACATGTGCTCTGATTTCCTCATTTAGAAAAGTGAGGTCTCCGATTTCCTTAAGTAGATCTATATGTGCTCGTCATTCTACTTCATTACTTTCTTTGTTATAATGTAGAGATTGGAAGCTGGGTAGGTTGATCTCTATATATATCATTGCCTCAGTTCCAAATGCGAGTCGAAAAGGTGTTTCGCCTGTTGTTATTCTTAGAGTTATTCTGGAGGACCACAATACATGAGGGAGTTGTGCCCATTCTCCTTTTGCCTCCTTCAGTCTTCATTTGAGACCATTAATAATTGTCTTGTTTGTGACCTTGGTCATTCCATTTGTTTGAAGATGGGCTACAGAGATGAAGGAAAGGTTGATTCCCATGTTTTGATAGTCCTCTGAAGCCTGAACTATCAAAATGTTTCCCATTGTCTATGATGAATTTAGAAGGAATGCGAATCTGCATATAATCTCATTGAAGAAAAAATTTACCACTCTTATCTGGGTAATTGTTGGTTCTGCTAGTGCTTCAACCCATTTTATTAAGTGGTCAACAGTGATAATGAAAACCATTTTTGCCCTGCAGCTAGTGGAAAGGTCCCACTATGTTGATTCCTGATTGATCAAATGGCCATACGGCTCCTATTGGTGTTTGATTACTTAGAGGAACATTGATATAATTGTCATGTTTTTGACATCTCTTAATTAGCTTTGTTGCATCTCTCTCCATGGTAGGCCATTAGTATTCTTGCAATAAAGCTTTTTCTTATAGTGGTTTATGCTGCTTTGTAGGCTCCTCCAACACTTTCATAGATCTCCTTCAGGATATAATCTCCTTCTTATGGATTATGGAGTGACACATTAGAGCCAAAGATGGGCGATTGCCTTTTTATATAGAATACCATTATGATAAGATAATTCAACTACTTTCCTTTGTATCTTTTTTGCCTCAGCCTTGTCCTTTGGAAGTTGACCTGTTTCTAACAACTCAATGAATGGTTGCATCTAGGAATATGTCAAAACAGGTAACACCACATTTTCATGTGGCTTGGGGTGGTAAGAGTCTCCATGATTACTCCTCTAGGATAAAGACCCTGCTCTAAGGCCATTTTTGACAAGACATCTGCTTTTATATTGTCTATTCAGCAAAGCTATTCGATGGTCCATATGGATCCTTCCTGCTCTGTATCTTTCAACAAAAATTTTGCTTTAGCCAGATATTTGGCAATTTCATAGTCTTTTGCTTTGAATTTGCCCTTGGTCTATCTGACCACATGCTGTGAGTCACTTTTAATTATTAAAGAAGGGGCCATGATCTCTTTAGCAATATGGAGACTTGTAATCAAGGCTTCATATTTTGTAATGTTGTTGGAAGCTTTGAATTGGATGGAGATTACAGCCTCTATGCATATCCTATTTGGACCTTTGAGGACAACCCTTGCATCGACTGCTGTTGTCCTGTAGCTCCATCTATATTAAGATCCTATGAGGTCAGTGAAGGTTCGATTGTGACTTCATCTAGACCTTCGCATTTTGTTACAAAGTCTGCCAATACTTGTGCATTCATCGCATTTTTTAGTTCATATTGAACTTTATAGCTTCCAATGCTAGCAGCCCATTCAACTAGTCTTCCTATGGTCTTTAGCTTCTGGAAAATTTTGTGCAAGGGCCGGTATGTTCTAAAACAAATTGAAAACCTTCAAAATACGGTCTTAGCTTTTTGGTGGTGAGGTGCAAAGCATATGCCAGCTTCTCTATCTTGGGGTATTTGAGCTCCGCCTCTTTTAACACTTGGCTTGTGTAGTAGATTGGAAACTGTTCTTCATTTTCTTCCCTCACAAGCACTAAGCCAACTATCTCCTCAGTCACTGATAGGTAGAGGAATAAGGTCTCGCTTTGTATAGGTATGCTTAAAAGTGGCAGTGAACTTATGAATTCCTTAAGATCTTTTAAGGCCTTTTGATATTGATCATTCCATTAAAACTTTTTAAGGCATTTCAATGATTGGTAGAAAGGTAGGCAACTTTTAGTTGTACAAGAAATAAACCTCCCAAGTGCAATGATATGTCTATTCAATCTCTGGACATCCTTTATGTTCTTGGGTGGTTGCATATTAATAACTGCTTTTATCTTCTCTGGATTGGCTTCTATTCCCCTATAAGAGACCACGACCCTAGAAATTGTTAGAAATCAAATACAAGAAAATATAGAGTAGGAGAATTGTTAATTCAATATTCAAAAATAGTAGAAAATGGAAAGCCAATCTGAGGCTTGTGTAGCACACAGTTTCCTTAAGACAAATTTGCCTCCTACACGGGTGTTTAGGATAACCGGCGTTTATCTCTCAGGATACAACAGATTCCAAGTAGTTGTTGAACACACAGCACCTACTTATAGCGAACTTTGCTTTGCCACAACCTCTATCACTTGAAGAGAAGAAGGAGAAGAAAGAAAGAAACAATTCAAGAACAAACAAAGTATATTCTTCATCAACTTCTTAAAATTCAAGCCTAAACCACCTATTTATACTAGATGGAGGAGACAATGGATTAATTGTGATTAATTTCTTTTAAAGGCTGCTAATAATGCCTTTGTAACTCTCAAATAATGGTGAAATTAATCTTTGAAATATCAGAAATTGACATTCCAAAAGACATGAAGCTCAAAGGTTCATTCTGGAACAGAATCCACACGGGTGTGTGGATCCATACAACCGTGTGGATTTGCCTTACTCTCCTGCAGGCACAAACGACACGACCGTGTGGATCCATACGAGCGTGTTAGTGGCCTAGCCGTGTGGATCCACACGGGAGTGTCGAATCCACACGACTGTATGGATCCACACGAGCGTGGCAGAATGCCAACCGTATAGATCAACATGGGAGTGTTGCCAAATTTTCTAGAAATAAAAAAAAATAATTTGAAAAAATTGGGCTTGTTCAGGACCACGAGATTTTGGGCCGACATTCGTGTACGCAGGTCGCGCACCCACGCATTGGCCCATGGATTTGCACCCTCCTGTGCCTGAGTGCGCGAGAGAAAGCCTTCCATTCTACTTTTCTTACCCATGTAAGAAAACATTTCTATATATAAACACAAGTTCAACTTCAATTCTTAGTAATGTGGGACAAACTCCCACTCACTTTTCACTTTTCACTTTTAAATCTCCTTATCATGGAGCTTACTTTGAACTTCAATTTTTATTCACACATTTTCCATTTTGAGCATATGAATACATTAATTAATAGTCCTCATGTCAAAGAACATATATCCGGGCCTTTTTCCCAAAACCGAGTTGTAGGACCCACCCGAATAATCCTCTCAAAATGGTTCGTAATCACAATTTTTCCAACAAGAATTAATCTTCTATACTACTTACTTAGCATTGAAAGGATGAACCTTTCATTATAAACTCTTCCACCAACTAAACATTTTTTCTATGTGATAGCTCACATTTTACTTTATTTCCCTTTGGTAATGAGCTTAATTTTAAACTTCAATTTTTAAATATGTTTTTTAACATTCAACAATAATCTTAAATACCCATTTACATACGTATTACAATAGGTTCAAAAACAAATTGAAGTTATGTTACAACTCAAAACTAATGAGTAAATCGTGAATATTCAGGATGAATTTTGATGTATCAGCGCTTATCAAACCATGAAAGAAACATATAAAATATCTTGTTGTCATTCCATACAAAAAGAAAATCCAAAATTGACAAAACGTATATCAATTGGAATGCAATTAGGAAGTTGGTGACATGTAAAATCCTCATTAGGCTTCTCCAATTTGACTTTTTGTCCAAATCTTATAATATTTAGAAGATAATCCACGTTGGTTAAGGCCTCTTAATCACCATGATTAAGTGATCAATTGATTTGTCCTTTCAGCATAAGCTTCAATTTTCAAATTTATTTATTTATTTTTTCTATATTTTCTTAGAATGATTAATTAATCAAGACTTCCTGAGCACACACTTGTCTAATATGTAGAATCTATACACCCAACTGATTAGGATAGTTTCTGTTTCTTAGCTATATGATAAATGACTTGCCATTAGGTCTTTATCAAACGGCCAACTAATCTTGAAAGCTACCTCCAGCACTAACCTTTGCTTTCTCATATTAATTAAAACTTAATTTCTCACTAGTCCTCCCTTGTCATAAATATATTCCACTTCACCTTCCATTGATGATGTATAATTAGGTAATTTATGTCTAATGTTGGAAATCATGTTGACAAATGGCATTATACAAAAAGAAGAAAATTATTGATTATGAAAAACAAAAAAGAGTAGCACTTAATGGATGATTTGGTAAATTTGGTATGAGGATTCAAAAATTATACAAATTGTTGGTTTGGTTGCTATTATTCATACTATGGTATACCTAAGTTTAACTTAAGACTTCTTATGCTCGAAGGAGAGATGAAATGGTAAGAATTCCTTTTTTTTTTTTTGTTAATCAAAGATTTCGAGTTTGAATCATGTATATAAAACACTATTTAAATTTGAAAGAATATTTTACTCTTTTAATAGACCTATCCAATGCAAATTCAAATTAATCTACTGTTTAGCATATTGAATGATAAAAAAATAACAAGAAAAGAAAACAAAAAAAGGTCAGTCCTTGTGACTAAGGACCATATCTTAAGAGTAACAATTAGATAGATTTGAGATGGGCATTATTAGGCTGCTGCTAGGTTGCCCGAAGAAAAGTAAAGAAATCTATTCTTTTTATTCTTATTATTTTATGGAAATTTTACCAAAATAGAAAATAATGTAAAAATATTTACAAAAATCCGATAGTTAAAGTTTTTTATCGAAATACGCATAAAATATTTACAATAATACCGAAATTTAAAAGTTACCTTAATAGTGGACATATGGTATATCTTTAGAATATCTTGGATATACCATGTGTATACTTTAGTTCAATTTTTACCAAAAAGATAAAAGAAGAAAAAGAGTTGAATAATTGATAAATCATTTTTCGTGTTGTTTGGCTTCTATTATTTATTGTGGAGCCTTAGAATTGATTTGTAAAGTTAATTTGTAGAGCATTTGGGGTACACCTTCAAAATATCTTGGATATGTCTGGAGAATTTTTTGCAAATTTCTTAGATATACTTCGGGACTACCTTAGGTATACCTTGGTTTATTTTTAACCAAAACATAACAAAAAGAATACCATGGCTATTACCTTGGTTGAATTGACCAAATCAAAAGAAGAAGAATAGTAGAATTAAATTCAAATTAAAAATTTTACAAATTCTCAGATTAACAGTATTTACACACATTGAGCATCAGATTCAATTCATTATTGAGTATACCTTTCGAAATACATTGGGTATATATGGGAATACCTTGTGAATATTTTGGATATATTTTGGAAATACTTATAAAATATCTTGAGAATTCTTTAGGTATACTTTGAGAATATCTTGGTTAAATTGATAAAAAAGAAAAAGAAAAAAAAAATAATAGAATTCAATCCAAAATTAAAAAACATCAAAAAATTCTCAAATAAACAAATTTAATTCAGATTCATATTGAGCATTAGATTCAATACAACAAAAAAGAATAGTACTCACTACTACAATTGTATCAAATCTATAATTACAGCATCATTATCGTAAATTTATCAAATCTAACAATTTTTTCAACCTAACTACTACTAGGACTGGTGCTATTGTCGTCGAACATTATTTCAATAGCTAAATACTGTTGTATTGTTGTTGTAGTAACTTCTTTCATATCAATATAATATACGAATGCCGTTGTCATCACAATGTTTCAAGTACAGTATAAGAGAGAGAAAGAAAGACGAAGAATATACAAATTTAGAAGAAAACACAATTAAAAATATTGATTTTAGTAAAAGTAAAAACGAAAAAACGTTCATAATTTTGAAAAAAAAAAGGGGGTAAATTTTGGTAATTGGTAAAAATTTCTCTTACATTAATCAGCAAATTGATTTGACACATAGCAAATATTTTTCTTAGAATCTATTTGAAGCTAGGAGGGTTCATCACTCAATTTCAAGTGTAGTGCCACCATGATTGAACTCATAAAACTTTTTCAATATCCTTTTGATAAAAGAATTTGGCAATTAATAAACTCAATCAAAAAGGAACTATACCTAAAACTATTTAGTTTATGTGTTGAACGATTTTCTCAATAATAATAAAAGAAAAGAATCTTTAAATCATGTATATAAGCTTTGACATGACCGCACATACTTGTTTGATAAGAATAAACTTCATTCTTCAATAATTATAGTTTGGCATCGATACTTTTTCATATCCTAACTAACACCACTAATTGATTATTAATTATATCCAAACACATAGTATATGAAATGACAGGTAGTTGGTTTTAATTAGCAGATGGAGCATCATTTGAATTGCAATATTTCAATTAAGAGGGCAATGAGCCATTAGTCCCCATTGGTTTAGTTATTGGTAATCAATTTCTTTGCAATAATTAGTTTAATTATTGTTCATAATTTTCTTTTTTTTTAATATAATTACATAAGAAAAATCTTAATAAAAAAAAAAGGAAAGAGAAGTTAGAAACTTGAACACATACTTGAAATTAAAAAAAAAAAATGCAATGTTACATTAAAGCAAGAAAGAAAAGTTAGAAACTTGAGAGAGAAATTGGTGTTAAGGTGTGCTATATGGTTGCAGTTTTGTAATTGAACACATACTTCACTTTTCATAAAACGTATAAATTGTCAAATGCTTAGGAAATATGAAGAAGAACAACAACTTTATGACCATCACTTTGTTCTCATCAACTAGGATGGATAAGTAAATTTTTGTCTTATGGAGGGTACTTTCGTACTTTGATCCTACAGGAGCTTCCCTGAGCTGGACTGTTGGAGCTGGAGCCTGCAGTTCTCATCAGTAATTGCAATTGAAAATAAATAAATGTTAACGATATTTTCTTTTTAATATTTTTTATACACTTATTCTACAATTAATTCACATTATTAAATTTAATTTATTAAATAATAATAATAATTTTTTTTTATAAATTAAAATTTTAATCATATAAAGTAAGTATAAAATAAATATTAAAAAATATGTTAAAAAGGCATTGCTAACATTTTTTATCAAATAATTTCCACTAAAATATAAAATAAATAAATAAAAAGCGCCTCATCCTATTCATTGCCAACTCTACGAAAAAGCTGGTGATCTCAGATGCTTTTGGAAAAGCCATAAAGTTGCTTGATCTAGATCCTCCAATCAAAGAGCAACACTTTGCTGTAGTTTTTATATCACATCGTTCGTTAAGCCCATTTCTTTTATTTTTCGGGAAAAAAAAAACACATTTTGTCCTTAAATATTTTAAATTTATTCAATAAAATTTTGGTTGAAAATTTCTTCAGATAATTAGTTTAATTTTCAACTTTCAGATGATGTAATCTTCTGAAAATCTTAAGTTATTTTAAAATAGAAACTAAATAAAATTTTATCTAATTAAGCCTTTTAAATATCATTAATTAAATATTATGTATTTCATATTATATATAAATTAAATTATTTTCAGATAATTAGTTTAAGTTTTGTGGGGCTATTTCTGCTTTAAATTGACAAAAGAACTATTTTTTTTTTTCATGAGAAATGTTTTCTATTTTAACAAAGCTCATTTTAGTTAAATAATAATCGTAAATATGAAAAACATTTTTGTTAAAATCTTCTTTCAAAGGTTCAAAAAGTATCATTGGCTCTAACCAACAAACACTTGAAAGGGTAAATACTTCAAGATGAAATTGAAAAATTGAGAATAT
>CATIWF010023840.1:0-22040 GCA_949630135.1 Balakata baccata | reverse complement strand
TCTTATCTCATTAATCTTATGACTAGGGACAATTTAAATACTAACATAATTACACATGATAGGAATCTTATTATCATGATCTCATCATGATTTCCTTCATGCTATGTTATGTATCAAAGACTTCATTAATTGATTTAAGATCACTATCAATTCATATATCTAATGAAAATCAAATTAATAGAACTGGCTTTTATTAATTAAATAATTTGTACAATAAGTGCTAAAGGTGATTGCCTTTAGAGCACTTCTCTAACAACCTCTCACTTATACTAAGGCCAATTGCATTTATATTTAATTCCATACGTGAGTACATGATAATAATATTTCTTTTACGGAAGTGGCTTAGTCAAAGGATCAGCTATATTATGATCTATAGGCACTCTTTCTACCTTTACATCGTTTCTACTAATAATTTCTCTAATCAAATGGTATCTCCTGAGTACGTGCTTGGATTTTTGATGAGGCTGTGGCTCCTTAGTTTGCGCAATGGCTCTATTGTTGTCATAATACAGCAGTATCGGCTCAATAATGATAGGAACCACTCCTAGTTCTGTGATAAATTTCTTTATCCAAACTGTTTCCTTTGCTACCTTGGAAGCTATAATGTACTCCGCTTCGTTTGTGGAATCAGTAATCTCCTGTTTGGAACTCTTCCAATTGACTGCCCCACTATTTAGTGTGAATACATAACTTGACTGGGATTTTGAATCATCCTTATTAGATTGGAAGTTGGCATCGGTATACCTGCTTACTACAAGGTCTCCATCTCCATATACTAAGAATACATCCTTAATCCTTCTCAAGTATTTAAGGATATTCTTGACAGCTACCCAATGACCTTCACTAGGATCCGATTGGTATCTACTTGTGACACTCAGAGCATATGATACATTAGGTTTCATACGTGTCATCGCATACATGATTGATCCTATAGCTGAAGCATATGGGATCAAACTCATGTGTATCCAATCATCTTATGTCTTCAGACACATAGATTTTGAGAGAGTAATCCTTTGGGTCATGGGAATGAATCCTCTCTTGGATTGCTCCATGCTAAACCTCTTTAGCATATTCTCTATGGATATAGATTGTGAAAGACTAAGCAACCTTTTAGATCTATCTATATAGATCCTTATCCCTAAAATATAGGTTGCCTCTTTAAGGTTTTTCATAGAGAAATTCTTAGATAATCGGAATCTGATAGATTGCAAGACCGAGATGTTGTTCCCATAAGTAGTATGTCATCTATATATAACATTAGGAATATGATTGCACTCCCACTAACCTTCTTATACACAAATCTCATCCAGATTTTGTGAGAACCCAAATTCTTTGATTGTCTCATCAAGTCAGATATTCCAACTCCTAGATATTTGCTTCAATCCATAAATAGATCTTTGAAGCTTGCATACTTTACTACCATCTCTAGATATGAATCCATCCGGTTGTGTTATGCACACATCCTCAGCGTGGTTTCCATTAAGGAAAGCCTTCTTCACTTCCATTAACCAAATCTCATAATCATAACGAGCAATAATGACTAGGAGTATTCTTATGGATTTCAACATAGCTACTAGACTAAAAGTCTCACCATAGTCAATTCATTGTCTGTGACGATAACCTTTAGCTACTAGCCTACCCTTATAGGTAACCATATTACCTTCCATGTCGGTCTTCTTCTTGAAAATCCATTTGCACCTTATGGGTTTTATCCTTGCAAGTGGTCAACCAAAGTCCACACTTAATTTTCGTACATGGAATCCATTTATGACTTTATGGCTACAAGCCATTTGTTAGATTCTGAACTATTTAGAACTTTCTCATAGGTTGTAGGCTCAACATTTTCTATGAGCAATACATCCTTTTGTTCACTACTGAGAAATTTATCTCTCTTTGGAACAATGCGTATCCTACTTAACCTACAAAGCACGTATGCTTCAAAAGGTTTAGCTACTACTTCATATGTATGAATAATAGCCTCAGGTTTAGGCAGTTGATTCGCATTTGTTTAAACATCTTGAACCTCTTCCAGTTCAATTTTTCTCCTACTATCTCCTCTTAGAAGAAACTCTCTCTCCAAGAAAGTAGCATGTTTTGAAACAAACACTTTTTATTCTAAGGGGTGGTAGAACTGATATCTATAGGAAGTCTTAGGATATCCCACAAATAGACATCAATTAGACTTAGCTTCAAGATTGTCTGACGTTGTTTGCTTCATATAAGCAAGACATCCCCAAACTTTCATGCATGAAAAGATGGGTTTCTTGTTATTCCGTATCTCATATGGAGTAATATCAATTGACTTTAAAAAGACACTATTTAAAATGTAAATGGCAGTCTCTAGTGCATAACCCCAAAAGGACTTGGGGAGTTCTATAAAGATCATCATAGACCTAACCATGTCTAACAGGATTCGATTTCTCCTTTCAGCCACACCATTATATTGTGGTTTGTAAGGTGGAGTCCATTAGGATAATATCCCATTATCCCTTAGATATCTTTGAAAGTCTTGGCTTAAGTATTCTCCATCTCAATCATATCTCAGTGTCTTAAAACTCTTGCCAAGTTATTTCTCTACTTCATTTCTAAATTCTTTGAACTTTTCAAAGGCTTTAGATTTGTATCTCATAAGATACATGTATCCGTATCATGAGTAGTCATCGATGAAGGTAATGAAGTAGATGAAGCCACCTCTGGATACATGTATCCATATCGTGAGTAGTCATCGATGAAGGTAATGAAGTAGATGAAACTACCTCTGGATACATGTATCCATATCATGAGTAGTCATCGATGAAGGTAATGAAGTAGATGAAACCACCTCTGGCATGTATGGATATTGGACCATATACATCTGAAAGTATTAAGTCATTAGAATTTTTTCATCTTGCCTAATAAGCAAGATTCACATATGTCATATGATTCATAATTAAATGACCCTAAACTACTACTCGTGTGTAGTTTAGTCATGCGCTTCTCACTTATATGGCTAAGGCGACAATGCCATAAATAAGATGATTTCAAAATATCTTCTTTTTTTTATTTTTTATTGTCATTGATATTTAAAATTGGATTTGACATATCTAATATGTATATTCCATTGCATAATGTACCACTAGCATAAAGAATAACATTCAATATAATAGAACAACTATTGTTACTAAAAGCCAAATGTAAACCATCTTTATTTAAACTAGAAACTGAAATAATGTTTTTAGTTAAAACAGGTACATAAAAACAACTATCCAAATTTACCCACTAGGGAGGTCAATACATAGGTTCCTACAGCTAATGCAGCAACCCTTACTCCATTTCCAATGTGCAGGTCCGACTCTCCCTTGTTAAGTTGCCTACTGTTCCTTAGGCCCTACATATCAGTATATATGTGTGAGCCACAACCAATATCTAATACCTATATATTATTATTGGAAATAGTATTAACCTTAATGACATAAATACCTGAAGTAGATGGAGTATCAAATGCCTTCTTCTTCATGGACTCCAAATTGGTCGTGCAGTTCCTCTTCCAATAACCATTCTTACCACAATGGAAGCAAGTCCCCTTGGGTGTAGTCTCTTTGGCCTTCTTCTTAGCCACGCCTCCCTTAGCCTTTATGGACTTCTACTTCTTTTTGTTCTTACCCTTAAAGGTCGAAAAATCCACCAGCATCACAGCCTTACTATCCTTCTTGATAGAGGGCTCAGCTATTTTGAGCATATTAATTAGCTCGGGTATTGTGGTTTCAATCTTGTTCACCTATAGTTTAGTACTAACTATGCATAACTATCGGGCAAACTAGTAAGAATTAAGTCTATACTTAATTTATAATCCATGGCAAAACCCAGCTGGCCCAACCTCTCAATATAGCTATTCATCTTCAGTGCATGTTGCACCAGAGATGTCTCCTCAACCATCTTTGAGTGGAAAAGCAACTTGGAGACCTCAAACCTTTCAAATCATGCTTGCTCATCGAATAGCTACCTGAGATGGAAGACTATGGTATTAGCATCCATAGCCTTGTACTAATTTTGCAACTTAGATGACATAGTAGCAAGCATAATATAGCTTGTCATCTCACTATCATCGAGATGCTTCTTGTAAGCCTTCTAAACCTTTTTAGAAGCATCGGTAGCAGGGGGATTAGGAAGTGGCTCATCCAAGACATAGCCTATTTTTTCAGATTTGAGAACAATTCTCAAATTCCTAGGCTAGTCTAGGAAATTAGGTCCAATCAACTTGTTTGATTCCATTAATGATTGCAAATTCACACTCGTAGCCATGATGATGATTCTATCAACTTAGATGTAAAAGAGATCATGTTAGAATGTTAAAAAAAATGCTTGATATTAGGTCTTTAATAAATTTTATTATGGCTTCCATTATTTTATTGCAAACCTATAGCCCTCACTATGAATCTAGGAGAACCTGTTAGAAGTGCTCCTAATGGGTCAATATCCAATCTTGCTAACAATAGTCCTGACGTAAATCTAGCCAACTACCTTAGTTCGAATGGTAGGTATCTGATCCATACCAATTGTATTCTTATGTAATTATCAAATCCTGTGCTATCAACTAATTGATATGTGCATATGCATTAGGCTATCAACTCTTGATGCGTGTATATCTCATATACAATATCCAACTTCGCCTCCAATACTCATTGACCTTGCTGCAAATCCAACAAATCAATGACATTGGCTATGTCTAGCCAATTAATCGTGAAATCTTAATTCAATGGTTTGAACATATTCTTATAGAGCAGGTTTGAGACAACTCAACAACCTAGCATCTAGAAGAACTCTGGTTCTTTCCACATTAATGGAAGGCGTAAGACTTAATTGTTTATTTAATGAGGGGTTTTGTTAATTTAGTCCCATCTATTAAGTAGCATGCATTATACATTCATCATCACAAGAATATATAAAGATAGTTATATTAACTATATGATATGATTATGGACATTCTACAATCAATTCCTTGAGCCAAAGGGAATTAATTAGGTCACACCTAGGAATATGAATGAGTTACAACCCAAAATAGAAATTCAAAATTCATATTTCCAGGTCTTCATCTTTATGGCACCTCCTCCTTGCTTCTTGCTCCTTTTGCATGTCCATCTATTCCAATCCTATGTAATCTAATTACATATTTTCAAAAAGAAACCTCAAGTTACATTTAAGGGGAATGAAGTAATAAGAGAAATACACAAGAAATAAGAAGAGGCTGAGACACGCAGACCCTATTTACCATAAAATAAAAACAATCATGCATGCTCAATCACATTGGACCTAAGTCTATAATCATCCATCATGTCTTTCCATACACCTCTAGCATGCATTCTCTAATGCATAAAATAAAGATAAATAAGGTAGCAACAATTTTGGATCCCAAATTTGAAAAACAATTTCAACACTTGAACCGAAAATTACCTACTTATGTTGTTTCGGTTATTTCAATTTTGTATGTCATTTTAATATGGAAATTAATATTTAATCAAATTAATTAAATTCCATATTTCCATAAATTAATTCAAAATTAATCTCCCTTAAAAATTAGGTTATTATGATGTCAAAAATTAAACAATTTAATTTTAATATACATACCATTTTCTAGTCATACTAGATATTAATTTACACAACTTAAATTAATTCAAAATTAATTTCCAAAAATTCCAAAAATATCCATAACCTTATATCATCATTCTTAGCATCTTTAGATCAGCTCAAGCCCATCAAAATAATTTTGGCACAGACCAAAATCATCAAGACAAACGAACCGACTCACTAGACACTCAAATGATTCATTTATAATCTACAATTAATTTGGAAATTTAATGATAAGACTACCATTGACATTTGAATAGATAATCCATATGATTGACTCATAGCATATCATCTAATGTACTTGACTTCTCCTAACAAGCATGCACATGTTAACTCTGAATATTTCATGCTCACAGTTTATGAGATCTACTGCTTAATCCAATCAAGAAGTATAATATGTGCTAGTCTATCTGAATTAACGATGTCCTATCTTATTCATCCTATGATTGGAGATAATTTAAATACTAACACAATTTCACATAATAGGAATTTCATTATCATGATCTCATCATAATTTCCTTCATGCTATGTTATATATCAAGGACTTCATTAATTGATTTAAGATCACTATCAATTCATATATCAAATGAACATCAAACTAATGAAAATATCTTTTATTAAGGGGGAAACAACACAAATAATCATTCAAGTTCAAAAATATTGTAAGTACTACTAGAGCTCTACAACTTTTGCATCTTAATTTGTTTGGTCCTTGTAGAGTTGCTAACGTGGGTGGTAAAAATTATGCATTTGTCATTGTTGATGATTATTCTAGGTTTACTTGGATAATTTTTTTAACTCATAAAAGTAATGCTTTTGAAAATTTCAAGCACTTTGCCAAGAGGGTCCAAAATGAAAAGGGAAACTTTATCTCTAAGACTAGAAGTGACCATGGCAAAGAATTTGAAAATGATCTTTTTTGAAAATTATTGTTTAGAAAATGGTATTTTACATGACTTTTCCATACCAAGAATTCCAAAAAATGGGGTAGTTAAAGCGAAAATCGAACAATAGTAGATATGGCTGAAACAATGCTTAATGAGTATGGTTTACTAACCTACTTTTAAGCAGAAGCCACTAATACGGCTTCTCATATTTCAAACCGTGTTTTCAAAAGATCTATTTTATAATAAAACCTATTATAGGATTTGGAACGAAAGAAAATCCAAGATCTCATACCTTAGAATATTTGGTTGCAAATGTTTTACATTGGACATTAAGGACAACCTTAAAAAATTTGCCTCAATTTTGAATGAAGTCATATTTTTTGGCTATTCCACCTCTAGGAAAACTTATAGGGTCTTCAATAAAAGAACATTAGTTGTAGAAGAGTCTATGTATGTAAATTTTGATGAATCTTATAGACATAATCTTAGTAAAGGTATTCCTTTGGATGACTATAGTACAAAAACTATTATAGGAGACTAGTTATATGTAGCGGTTGTGAAAAAATAGCTGTGTAAAAAAATGTGATGGCATTTTTGTAATTAAAGTGAAAAAATATTATGAACATATACAATGGTTGTTTAATTCGATTGTTTAATTCTCATATCTTTTATGATGCCATTGTTTTAAAAAACCACTACATATACGTGAACCTTATGCAACAGTTTTTTTCAGTAAACCGCATCATATTTATTGTTTTAAAATTACCCAACAATTCTTTTCTTCAATTAAACCTAACTTCTAAGAACTTTGTTCCTCTACGCTGCCCCTTTCTCCTTCTCTTCCTCCCTACCCAACCCACTAAAGATCCACCTATCCTGTTTCCTGTTTAATCTCTCAGCTTCCACTTTCTTCTCCTCCATGCCATAGTGAGAGAGCTGAGGACTGTCAATTTTATCTCAGGTCAAGGAAATGGAGGACAAATTGGAAAAATTATATGGAGGAGTTACCCTAGTGAGACCAGAAGAGCAAAAGGCAATAGAGAAAATGTATATAGGTCAAATAAGTCAATAGAGAAGGTGAAAAATTATGTTCAAGTATCTATAGGATGCTATCATCAAGAACTCACCTAAGCATTTAAAGGAATTTAATGTTACCCATCTGTGGCTTACGCCATATAAGCATTTGCATTTAGCCTAGCACAAGTTACACTCAACAGCTATTCATTTTTATGTAGAAGGAACTTGGAATTGAATATGATGAAGATGTTAGTGTGAGTTTACTGTCGTTTGGTGACTTGGTTCGACATAGTAAGAAACGAGTATGAGGATAGTGACTTGTTATGTGAAGACACCTAGTTACGTGCTCAATCAAATGATTAGGTAAACAAGTTATTTGGATATCTTTAGATGTAAACTTAGATAAACATTTGAAAGATGTTTTGATACTTTTATGATATTTGGATTTTAAATATAGCAATTACATTCTAGGGCTTTGTCTATTTTTAAGTTTTTAACTCCCTGTGTCTCTCTTTCTCTCTATTTCTTTGAATTCCAATTTGGGTGATATCTGGGAAGTTTGTGCTATACTATTTAGGGTTTTAAAACCTATGCTTGGTTGTGGGAGAAAATGGGTTATCCATGAAAGTAGAACTGTAACTGCAGCCACTAAATGCAGAAAGGAATCCCAGTGACTCTGATCCTCTGCTAGAAAACCAAGCTAATTCTTCATCGTCGCCATTGACAAGTTCTACTGAGATTAACACTGAAGAAGATATTGAGAATGACATTATTCCTAGCTATCACATATGTCTTATTTTGGTTTCCTAATTGATGATTAGTGAATTTTACTTCATGTTGATTTTATTTTTTGCCTATTTTGGTTACAGTCTCATGGATGATTATGTTGAAGGTGACTAATAACATAAAGGAATTTATTTAGTAAATGAGTAGTATTGGACCTCCTACAAATATGTAGTTTCAAAAGTGCTTGAGAATGACTAGATTCCTATATCCGAACATTGTCTGGTGGCTACTTTATCTTAGTCCTAATTCCATGTTGCTTAATCCCATCCCTGAGATACTAGTTGCTTATAAACCCCCATTCTCTTTGTACATTAAATCATTGGTTGTACTCCACAAAGACAATTTGTCTGTGTCTTGCTCCTTAACTTAATAATAACTATTTTCTGCTTCTTTTGTTTTCTTTTTTATCTAGGTAAACTTTGATATCAGCCTTTATGTATAACAAAGCTCAGTTATTAAGGAACTCCATTTCTAATAGTAAATGAGAAGCAAGGTGTGCTTAGCAAAGTTATTTTGTCTCATTTCCCCCCTTTTTTTTTATTATTACCATGATATTCTTGACTTCTATTATGTGTTGAAGTTTTATTGTTATTTTCTTCCAAAAATTTCCAAATCTTCATATAATCAAATTTAACACCTTATAATCAGTTTAAAATAATAAAATTAATTTATTAGATATTCCAAATCATTATTAATCAAATTACCAAAACCAATTACATAGACATGTCAATTTGAATTATCTATGACCTAGAAAATTTTTTGTGACTCGAAAACAAACCAAATTAATTTTGCATGCTTTGGACATCTAAATGACACCATAAAAAACTCATAAACATAAATTAGAAGTACTAGATACATAGTTATGTCAAGAAAATTATGCAAACACCTAACAGCCCCATCATGCATGCTAGCCTCCCAACCCAACTTAGGGTTTTGTTTGCCAATTGATCAACAACTATTTTTTGCTTCAATTAAGGACCCATCTAGATATTAAAAAACATTCTAAATATGTTTTAAACATGTTTGAATAATCAAATTATTAAACAAAAACAATCAGCCCTTTGAAACACCAAAATCGACTATATTAGGATTCCTAAAACCTAGTTTTTCAACAATTTTGGTATAATTACGATTTTCACATTTAAATCAAATTTAAATCATTCAATTCATCATATTAAAATGTTTGATAAAAAAAAAATTAAAATTTTAGACCCATAGTGTCGTCCATACCAATCTTGCATAGAGAGAGATTCCAAATTGTTCTTTTTAACAGTGTTAATGCTTAATCAAATTAAAATTAATTATGACCTTTGTAGGGTAGCTGTAATACCACTGTTGGGTTTCTAGGTACGTATCACATATATGAGCATAGTGGAATTTAAAATTTTCACAAACCCAAACTATGGAATGCCCTATGAATTTCATTACTAATTAACACAATCAACATAGTTTAGTAATTTACTTTTAATTTCTCTTCAAGTTTCTTTTACCTTCAAGTGGGTTGTAGCAAACCACCACTTTCCAAATTAGAAAAGTCTCTAGTAAAGTTCACGTGAAGAGGATTTAAGAAACCGACAATGGAAACTGTAAAACACGGAGATGGGAATAGAATTGCTTATGTCTATTGATAATGGAAATACATATTTATATATAAAGATTATATCTAATTAGGGTATCTACAATACTAATCAAGGGATTTACAATATGTAATTAAGGAATATAAATTTGTAACACTCTCCCTTAAGCGGGAGCATAGATATTAATTATGCCTAGTTTGTTACAAAGATAATCAACCCGAACTCCATTCAGAGCCTTCGTGAAAATATCTCATAGTTATTCTCCAGTTTTTACATAACCTGTGGAAATTAAACCCTGCTGCATTTTCTCTTGGATGAAATGACAGTTAATTTCAATGTGCTTAGTTCGTTCATGGAATACAGGGTTAGACACAATGTGAAGAGCAACTTGGTTATCACACTATAGTTTTGTTGGAGCTGAAGTCTTAAGGCCTACTTCAGTTAAGAGTTAATATATCCATATAATTTCACAAACAGACTGTCCCATAGCTTTATATTTTGACTTTGCATTTGATCATGACACAATGTTCTATTTCTTACTCTTCTATAAGATCAAATTCCCTTCGACAAACACACAATATCCTAATGTGGATCTTCTATCCATCTTTAAACTTGCCTAATCTACATCTGAGAAACACTTAATATGAGTGTGACCATTATTTGTATACAAGATTCCATATCCAGGTGCCCTTTTTAGATAACACAAAATTTGTTCTAAGGCTACACAATGATGAATTATTGGTGATGACATAAACTGACTCACAACACTGACAGAGTATGCGATGCATAGTCGAGCTACTGTAAGATAGTTCAATTTCCCAACTACTCTTCTATATTTCTCTGGATCTTCAAACAATTCACCATATTTTGTAAGTTTTATATTGGGAATCATAGGGATACTATAAGGTTTTACTCC
Source organism: Balakata baccata (assembly GCA_949630135.1). Classification (NCBI taxonomy): domain Eukaryota; kingdom Viridiplantae; phylum Streptophyta; class Magnoliopsida; order Malpighiales; family Euphorbiaceae; genus Balakata; species Balakata baccata. Next base: position 11,253 of record CATIWF010023840.1, on the reverse strand, counting down.
TAATTTCCCTATATCAGATAGCAAGTCGAGCATATACTTTCTCTAATAGAGGAAAATACCTCTTACTCCTTATAACTTTAATACCCAAGAAGTATGTCAGCATCCCTAAGTCTTTTGTATGAAATAGAGTATAAAGAAAAGACTTAAAGAGATGAGATTCTTATAATATCACTCCCAGTAATGACAATATCATCAACATACACGACAAAAAGAATAATTCTAGCTTCAGATTGTCTGTAGAAAACAAAGTGGTCTGATTTGCTCTTCTTCATACCAAACTTCTCAATAGCCTGACTAAATTTACCAAACCAAGCTCATGGACTCTATTTCAAACCATACAGAAATTTATGAAGATGACAAACTTTACCATACTCTCCCTGAGCAATAAAACCCGGAGGTTGCTCCATATAAACTTCCTCCTGAAGATCACTATGAAGAAAAGCATTTTTTATATTAAGCTGATGCAAGGTCCAATGATAAGTAGTTACCATAGAAATAAACAACTTAACAAATGTCAATTTAGCAACAGGAGAAAAAGTGTTAGAATAATCAATCTCATAGGTTTGAGCATATCCTTTAGCAACGAGACGAGCTTTTAGATAAGTAGCAAACCCATCAAGACTTACCTTAACCGTAAAAACCCATTTGCATCCAATAGCCTGTTTCCTTGGAGGTAAATCGACCAAGTTCCAACTACTATTGTCTTCTAAAGCATTCATTTTCTCCAACATTGCATTATGCCATTTAGGATAAGCTAATGCCTCATGAATAGTTTTCGGAATAGAGATGGAACCAAGAGAAGTAATAAAGGAACAAGTAGTAGAAGACAAATGATCATAAGAAACAAAAGCAGAAATAGGATAAGTACATTGACGCTTACCTTTACGTAAGGCAATAGGAAGATCATCACTCGAGACATAATCTGATGACGAAGGAGCTAGTGGAAGACATAAGTCAGGAGTCTGACGTCTGGAGTACACTTGAACAATAGGAAGTTTGACAGGAGCTGGTTCAGAGACAAGATTATAGGATGTGTTAGTATATATTAACAAATCATCATCCTCCCCGGGACATTCAGGACTGGAAGAAGAAAAATATGGTTTGTCTTCTAAGAAAGAAACGGCAGCTATGACAAGATACTTATTAAGACTAGGACAAAATCACTGATATCCCTTTTGAAGTCGATAGTATCTAAGAAAAATACATTTCAAAGATTTGAGATGTAATTTAGCTACATGTGGACGAATATCCCGAACAAAACAAGTACAACCAAATATCCTAGGTTTAATAAGAAATAATGACCTATTAGGAAAAAGAATATTGTAAAGAGTCTTACCATGAAGAACAAATGAAGGCATGCAGTTGATCAGAAAGCAGGCTGTGGAGACGATGTCGGCCTAGAAAATCTTAGAAACATTCATTTGAAATAATAAGGTTCTTGCAATCTCAAGTATGTGTCTATTTTTTCACTCAGCAACCGTATTTTGAGATGGAGTATCAATACAAGAAGTTTGATGCAGAATGCCATTTTGAACCATATAAGTTTAGAAAGATGCTGACAAGTATTCTTTGGCATTATCACCTCGCAATGTATGAATAGAAACACCAAATTGATTTTTAATCTAATAAACAAAGGTATAAAAGTGAGAAAATAGCTCAAAACGAGTTTTCATTAAATATAACCAAGTTACACGAGAATAATCGTCAATAAAAGTAACAAAATACTTAAATCCAGGTTTAGACATAACTAGACAAGAACCCCCAACATTAGAATGAACCAACTCAAAAGGAAAACTGGCTTGTTTATTGACTCTTAGACAAGAGCTAACACGATGGTGTTTAGCAAACTGACATGACTCATAATCTAATAAAGACACTTTACTAAATTGTAGACAAAGCTTCTTGAGTAAAGGAGGAGAGGGATGGCCCAACCTACAATGCACCTTAAAAGGAGATGTGACACTGGAACATGTAATGGATTTGGGTATTTATGTGTTAAGGATGTATAGGCCTTCAGACTCATATCCTTTACCAATAATCTTCTTTGTCATAAGATCCTGAAATAAGTAATAATCAGGAAATAATGAGACATAGCAGTTAAGATTGTGAGTCAATTGACTAACATAGATCAAATTGAAAGATACGTTAGGTAAATGTAAGACAGATGATCAAGGAAGCAAAGGGGTTGGGGTAAGTTAACTAGACCCATGAATAGAAGATGATGACCCATATGCTAAAGTAATACTAGAGGTGGATATATGAGATTGAAATATAGAAAAAAGACCAGAGTCACCTGTCATATGATTTGTGGCACTAGAATCAATGACCCATTTGGAGGATGAGGAAATGAGACATGCATTTGGTTTACATAAATCAGCAATAGCAGTGATTGGAGAAGATGAAGCTTTCAATGATTCCTAGTACTGAAAATGCTTAGCAAATTCATTTGCAGAGATAAGAACTGACTTTTCAGAAGCATTATTAGAAGATGTAATATGAGCCGATTGAATTTTATGAGTTCTATTCTGAAGCTTCCTATACTCATGCTTCATATGTCCTGGCTTATGACAATAATGACACAATTTTTCCAGAATCATGTGTGCAAGTTTTAGAACTGTTGGATCCTCTTCCTTTATTGTCATTCCTGGATTAAGACTTCTATTGTTCATAATTATTATTTCAGCTAACAAGAGCGCCACTGAACTACATAGGTGGAGTACTTTTAGTACAAAGTACCCTGCTAAAGACATCTTGCAAATAGGAAATTTCAAAACTTAAGAGAATTTGAGATTTGGCAGTCTCAAATTTAAAAAGAAGACCAGCTAGAAAACTCATGACTGCCATTTGCTCTCTTTGACTCTACTGAACTTTCATATCAGAACTAAATGGTAGTAAAGCTCCTCACATGTTTTTCTAAAATCCATGAAGTAACTACTAAGAAACTTATCTTGTTTCTCTACACAATAAAATTCTTGGCAGACCTCATAAATGCAGGAAATATTCCATTTCCCAAAATATAAGAAGTCCAGATAATCCATTAATTCTTTAACAAATTCACAATAGTTAATCAAACCAAGTACCTCTCCTTCAATTGAATTTTGAACCTGCAAGAATAGCCGAGCATCCTCTCGTAGCCAAGTTTGCCTTGTTTCATCTTTTAGTGGATCCCTAGTCATATGAGTATCCTTGTTAATACTCCGTCAATAAAGCTGAACAGTTTTACTCCAATCCAAATAATTAGAACCCTTGAGCTTGTGTTTAGTGGTTTTGGACATCACTAGAATCACATCTGATACAACTGCTCCTTTTTTATCTGACATAATTCAAAGAAAATAATTATAGCCTAGAACTTAAAAATGACTTAAATCAATGAAATTGATCCTAAATCAACTTAAACCTAAAAAATCATAAAATGCAGCAGTTTTCGAGAATCATACAAAGGTTAAACACAATACAAAATAACCCAAACTAAGGAATAAAGCACAAATAAGAATCGAACTGACCAGGGCAAGGCTGACAAGGGTGATCGGAGCAGGTGGCCTTTCTCCTTAAGTGGGTGGTGATGATAATGGACTACTTCAAATGAAAGCCCCAATTTTGGAACCCTAATCTGTCAATTTGATAGATAACCCAAATTTGAAAAAAAAAATTCAAATCAAATCCCACTCTCTAATGCTCTGATACCACATAAAACATAGAGATGGGAATAGAATTGCTTATGTCTATTGATAATGGAAATATATATTTATACACAAAGATTATAACTAATTAGGAAATTATACTAATTAGGATATCACACTAATTAGGGTAGCTATAATACTAATCAAGGGATTTACAATATGTAATTAAGGAATATAAATCTATAACAGAAATGGTTGATTAAATCTCCAAGGTGCTAGTGTGGAGAATTAATAAAAGAGAGAAGAAGAAGAAATTTAATTCTCTAATTAATTTTCTCTAAGTATGGCTCTTAGAATTTTTGGCTAAAAATATATATTTATTGGTCTCTAAATACCCTAGGATTTAAAAGACCTAAAACAATTGGAATTAGGATTGGGGGGAACAAAGGGCCAGTGGGTAGCCTATGCTGGCCCAACACACACACGCTACCCACGTAACCTATAGGCAATTCTATGCTGCTGATTTGACCTCACGACATTCTCTGACCTTCTACGAAACATTTTAGCATCCCAAGTATTTTTCTAACCAAAATTTCTTCTCTCTTTAAATCAAATCAAATTAATTTTCATTTTACTCTTTCATTGCGCTCTTCTATGCGTGTGACCTAATAAGTTCCCGACTATATTGGTCACTCAAATTATCACATGATTTGAGCAAGTTATGAGTGGTGTCTAGCTATATATCATGACCTTAATTGACTAGAAAGGTCAGTGGTCTAACTTCAAACCCTTCCATCGACAAGTACTTTGTACAAATTATCCTTTCACCTCACTATACCTCATTTGGTTAAGAGTATGGACTATGTATCAACTCCCACTAGACTGACTGCATCACATCTAGCCCAAATGATATTAATTCTTATCCATGAGACTCATTACTCTATAGATATACACTTAAAGACCTTCTTCATGCATTTCCACTCTGGTAAGAGATTTCTAAGTAATGATTTTTACAAGAGACCATAGGTATACACTCCTTCTCTTAGGAGTGGTGAATCCTTTATTGGCCACTCAACTATCTTCGAATACCTTAGTCTGCACCCAATCATGCCCCTATGAGCTACCTCAATGAAGTAATAAAGAAAGATGTCAAAGTGACAAAACCAATATCCAAGATAACCTTGAGCACCTTAAGTCTAAGGATACATACATGCTTGCCATGATGAGATTATCACTGATATTAACTAAATGATCCATATGATTATCTCATGGTTGGTCATCCAATATACTTGACTACACTTAGCAAGCATCCATATGTTAGCTTTAAACATCTCATGTTTATGGTTTATGAGATCAACCACTTGAACCATTTAAGAAGCATAACATATGCTAGTATATCCGGATTAACAATATCCAGTCTCGTTAATCCTATAACTAGGGATATTTAGATATAAATATAATTACACATGATAAGAATCTCACAATCGTGGTCATATCATGAATTCCTTCATTCTATGCGTTATATCATGGACTTCATTAATTAGTTTAAGATCAATATGAGTTCATATTTATGAACACTAAAATTAATGAAGAATACCTTTATTAAATGAATAAATTTGTATATTAAGTGCTAAAGGTGATGGCTTTTAGAGCATGTTTCTAACAACTGGCTCTTAATTAAAGTGAGTTTTATCATATGTAATTCTATATGAATGATAACTTCCATTTTTTCAGTTGTTAATCATTACAAGAAATTGCCGATATAATGGCGGATATTTAGCGACCGATATAATCCCTCACTATCAGTGATGGATTGGCGAGGGATGAAGTGTATAAAATTACCATTTTGGTTAGGGAGTGAATAGTATGGATTTAGCGATGGAATATAACAACTAGTAGATTCTGTCTCTAAGTCCGTAGCTATATGTGGCGCCATTATTTGGTGCAAAATTTAGCGAAGGACCTGCAATAGAATAGTGAGAAACTTTAGCGACAAACATAAATCTATCTTTATATGGGGCTCCATTTTAATTTATTCAGCGACGGAATATATTCCATCGCTAATGGTGGGTGCAATAATAAAAAAAGTGCTTTGCGATGAATGCCCACTATAATTAAAAAGTATTTAGTAACGGATATATCTGTCGGTAAGCCTTTTAATTTACACAATGTCGTCCCTTCCTCCTCTTCCCTTTTTTTTCCTAATAACCCTTACTCTCTCTCTCTCTAGCAGCAGCTTTCCCCTCTCTCCCTCACCATTTGTTTTTTCTTTCTTTCCCACCCTACCCCCCATCCCTTGGCTCTACCTCTCTTTCACCCTACCTCTATAGTTGCCACCTCATTTGCCATTCCTAACCCCCTTTTATTTTGACATTGTTTTGATGGTGATATTTTGGCTAATTTGCCTCTCTAATTACCTATTATAGGGCATCTTAATATTGGAAAATCAACCTTGCTCAATACTTTGTTATAAGAAAGAACATGTGCTAGTGGGCTCAGAGGTTAGTCTGACTAGAGATTCTATTAGAGCTTAGTTTGAATTTCAAGGGAGAACGCGCGATATATTTGGTAAGTATCAAAATATCTGCATATGGTAGTATTGAATGATGCATCTGTGAGGGTTTACATATATTGCTTTAGTTTTTAATTTGTAGAATTTTATTTTCACAAATGGAAAGGTAAGAGCTGGAGAAATAAGAAAATAGAGGGGAAAAAAATACTTATGGGGGGGGGGGTTTGGTTGGGATGGGGTGGGGGGGATGGGATTGTTGGGCTTTTTCATATGACAATGAAGTAGGCTTAGTGCAAAAACAAATGAGTTGGAGAAATAAGGAGATGAGATGCTTATTGTCGTTTAAGGAAATTTAGTCATTATTGGGATCAATTAGCTATACACCTTTTAAAATTACTAGTTCCAAATGTTTGCAAAAAGTCTGGATCAGTGAACATATATCTTTAGTAAGGTTTGTCACAACCTAAACTCTGTAGTTGTTGAAAAACTCATTTGTTGAATTCCTTTTTGCATCCAACTTTAAATGCTGATTTTTTCTTACATTTCGGAAGAAAGGGTAAAGGTAACATGGCTGTTATCTGTTAGGGAAGCTGTCGTGCACTATTTTTTATTTGAATGCCTCAAAATGGTCTTATTGTTGCTCTAGAGAACTCGATAATCCTTTAAATAGTAAAATTCATTATTGTTTCAGTTTCAGTTTCAGTTTCAATTTCAATTTCAATTTCAATTTATGCTCTAGCAATATTCTAAAAGGTCCATGAACTTTTTTAAAATATTACTTTCAGATTTCATATTTGGATAGCATTGATAGAAGTACCCATGGATTTACTAAGGATGGAATACCATAAGTTAAGGATATGGTCCAGATTGACATAATAGGAGGCTTTGCTATGCAAAAAGTGACCTCAGAAAGGAGTTATTTTTGGTGAGTTTTATATTGGTCGAATAGTTTCTTTGAGTTGCAATAAGAGGATAGTTTCTATTTGAATAAATAGAAACAAGCTCTACTCTAAATCTTAATCCTGATATAGTTTTAGACCTTTTGATCCATTGTTATTTCTCTTTTCTCCCATTCCGTATTCCTTTATATTGTCATTTTGTCAGTGCCCTTCTGTAGCTAATACTTTCAAATAAATACTTAGTTTTTGTACTGTGAGCAAGAATGGAAGATGTAATGACTATTGACAATTCGAAAATGTGTGTGATCCCTTTAAGTTCATTAAGAATGTAGACAATCTCAATTTTGAGATATATCTACTTGGAGGATATAACGTGTTTCATATAAGAAGATTAGGCTTTGAAGGCCATAAGTCCTTTCGAAGGAGCATTCGAAAGCAAGAAAATTAGCAAGTCTTATTTGAAAAATTGGGTGGTAAGAACAACTGACTTTACATCTCCTCATGTTTCACACTTATTTTCCCTCTTTTGTTGCAAGTTATAATGCATGCAAGTATGCATTTTAATTATTTTGTATATCCATTAAAGCTTTAATCTTTTTACTTGATCCTAAGTTCAATGGACCTGATTCACTAAAAATATGAATTTTGATCTGGTATGCGACTACCATAATTTTTTTTATTGAAAAGTGGGTAAAATTGTCTAGTTATGCAGGATGTATTTCCATAAGATAGAATAATAAAGATATTGTGGAATCGAATGAATATTTATTTAAACAAGGCTAGGTCAATTTTCAAAGTCATACATGTTATCCATGAAAAATTCAAGGTGAAAGTTTGACCAAACTGCATTTATTGTGATGGATATTGAAACATGTCTGTGCTTAAGTTTTCTTAAGTGCACTAATATTATAAGAATATAAATACTTTGTTCATTGTGAATTATTAACAAAGGATTAAAAGGGCATCTATTAGATATACAAACAAGACTATCACAATAACCATTTTTCTACATTTTTATGTTGAAATTGAATTATGTATGAAAATGGAAGGTATTTGGATTAAGTGGGATATGCTTTAACTACAATTATTGAAGGTTGGTTTAAACCCTTCAACTTTGTGCATTAAATTGGTTCCTAACCTAAAAATATATAAATGCAAGTATAGGCTAAATAGCCTCTCAGCAATGTCGTTCATTATGGATAATTGGTTGAGCAGGAAAGCTTCATATTCACTCAATATGCTTAGCTTTTCTAATTCCATGTTAAATGTGATGAGATGATGGTGCTTTTGCTGTCATTTTTTTTTTGAACTTTTGATTTTGAAAGGATATTAATAATTTCTAATATCCTTTTACCTTAGGCAAATAGGGAAAACTGCTTTTCGAAGTTTAACTCTTCAAAGTTGATGCAACATTTGAGCCTTATTGTAGGTTTTAGGAGAAAAATAATTCTGCCATGTATTTATTTAGAAACAATTACATATAAATAGTACAGGATCAGCCTCAAATTAGGAAACCCTTAGAAAATAGGAAATCCCTCAAATTAGTTGATTTCTATACTAAAAAAAGAATATTAGATTCTTTCCTAAAAAATAAAAAAGGAAATTAGATTCCTTCCTAAAAATTAAAAAGGAAATATTATATTCTTTCCTAAAAATCTAACACCCCTCCTCAAGTTAGTGCATAGATATCTATCATACCCAACATGCTTACAACCAACTCGAAATTGGTTCTAAAGAGTCCCTTGGTGAAGATATCAACTATTTGTTGTGTAGAAGGTACAAAAGGCATGCAAATAATACCACTATCAATCTTTTCCTTTATGAAGTGTCTATCAATCTCCACATGCTTCGTGCAATCATGTTGGACTGGATTTTGACAATGCTAATGGCAGCTTTATTGGCATGTGAATCGGTATCTGTAATTCTTCCAGAATTTTCCTTAACCAAAGCATTTCACAAACTTTATTAGCCATAGCCCTATATTCAGCCTCAGCATTGCTTCTTACTACAACATTTTGTTTCTTCACCCATGTGACCAAATTTTCCCAAACAAAAGTACAATATCTTGAAGTGGATCTTCTATTAGTCACCAAGCCTGCCCAATCTACATTAGCATATGCTTCTATATTTTATTATGTAGTCTTCTGGAATAATAACCCTTTGCCCGGTGTACCTTTTAAGTATCTAAGAATCCGATAGGCTGCCTCAAGGTGTTTTTGCTAGGGAATGCATAAACTAGCTTACCAAGCTCACAACAAAAGCAATGTCTGGTCTCGTAAGTGATAATTAAATCAACTTACCCACCAACTTCTGATATTGAGTTGTTTTCACCATATCACCATCCCCAAATTTTTGTTTAGGATCTATGATGGGTTTTGATCATGTATCACATACATATAACGTAGCAGAAAATAAAAATTTTCAAAACCCGAATCAAAGGATTTGCATGTGCCAATTAAAACTAATTTAACCAAAGAAAATTCAGAATTTATACCTTTATAATTTCTTGAATTTTCTTCAACTTCTCACCTTGTTGGGTTGTAGCAAACCACAACAATCCAATCTAAGATTGTCTCTAACAATATGCACGCGAAGATGAGAGGATGAAACCACTAGGGAGATGACTTGAACATACTTCAAAGTGCTAGCAATAGTGTATGTTCATATGAGAAGAAAATTAAACTCTTTAATTTTTTTGTTGTCTCCAAAAATTTTTCTTCTCCCAAAAATTTTTCCTTGTCTATTTTGTCTTTTGGGGTCTTTTAGATCCAAAAGAAAATCAGAAAAGTAGATCAAAATTGAGAGGAGGAGAAAATGAAGAGGCATGAATAGTGTCATGGCCATTTTGGCCATTTATAGTGTAATCAAGGGTGATTGGTGTGCTGCTGCGGCAGCCCGCCTGGGCAGGCTTGCCAAGCCAGCGGGTCCGCGCGAGCCCGTACAGGCCCGTCAACCCCCTGAGCGATTTTTTCCCGCGATCCTATCACAAACCGACTCAAAATAATTTTCTCATATTTTGGATATCATCCTAAGCCATTTTACTCATTCTTTATATGTCCAAAGCATGTGACCCATTAGGTTTCCGGTTATGTTGCTCACTTAAATTATCAAATAATTTAAGCAAGTCATGAGCGGTATCTAGCAACACATCATGATCCCCAATTGACCGGAAAGTCAGTGCTTTGACTACGAACCTTTCCACAGACAACAATATGTGCAACTCGTCCTTTCACCATTCTATACCCCACTCGGTTCAGAGCATGGACTATGTGTCAGCTCCCGCTAGACTGACTACGTCACACCTAGCCCAAGTGATTTTAGATCTTGTGACTGAGACTTATTACTCAATTAGACATGTCACTGAAGACTATCTTCATGACAGTTCCACTCTGGCCAGAGATTCCCGAGTAATGATCCCAACAAGAGGCCGTGGGTATACTCTCCCTCTATTAGGAGCAATGAATCCTCTGATGGCCACCCAATTACCCTTGAATACCTCAAGCTGCACCTAATCACCACCCTATGAGCGACCTCAATAAGGCAACAAGGAATGGAGTCAAAGCACAGAATAAGTATCCAAGATATCCTTAAGTATCTCAAGACTAAGGATATATGCACCATTGCTATGATGAGATTATCATTGATATTCGAATAGATAATCCATATGATTGTCTCATAGTAGGTCATCCAATGTACTTGACTACTCTTAGCAAGCATCCATATGTTAACTTTGAACATCTCATGCTCATAGCTTATGAGATCTACTACTTGATCCAATCAAGGAGTATAACATGTGCTAGTCTATTCGGATCAACAATGTCCCATCTTGTTGATCCTATGACTAGGGATAATTTAGATACTAACATAATTACACATGATAGGAATCTCAGTATCACGATCCCATCATGATTTCCTTCATGCTATGTTTCATATCATGAACTATCATTAATCAGTTTAAGATCTATATCAATTCATATGCAAATGAATACTAATATAATAAAATATGCCTTTATGAATGTGTACACTAAGTGCCTGAGGCGATTGCCTTTTGGGCACATCACTAACAATCTCCCACTTGCACTAAATGAAGGGTTTTGATCATGTATCACATACATATAACGCAGCGGAAAATAAAAATTTTCAAAACCCGAATCAAAGGATTTTCATGTGCCAATTAAAACTAATTTAATCAAAGAAAATTCAGAATTTATACCTTTATAAT
>CATIWF010023821.1:0-14503 GCA_949630135.1 Balakata baccata | reverse complement strand
TTTTTTTTAATTAAAAAAAAATAAAGATTTGAGTTTGAAAAAAGGAAATCGTATATCAAATGTGTGATAAAAGAGCCAAGCCATAACAAAGGAAAAGCTATACCGCTTTATTATTACATACTAATTTAATATACACTGATTATATTTAAGGTTTTAATATATATGATAATTTAATAATATTATTATATTCAGTACATAATTATAAGTTATATTATTTTATAATTACAAATATTCTATGCTTGCTTTATACTTTGGTGGGATGAATTGATGGCCAAGTTTTCCAATATTTTGTGAATATATTTGAGTTTTGGATAGCTACAAATTAATTAAATATGTGATATAATGTCTATATGATACCTTGAAAAACAAACATTGAAAAATTATATTATAAAAAATCGCAATTATTCCTTTTAAATAAATGTTGTTTAAAATTTTTGTTTTTATTTTAAAATATTAGACATTTCACCGTTATTTATAAAAATTAATCATTTTATACTTATTATATTTTTATTTAATAATTAAAAATGAAGTTTTATTTTATTAAAAATGTATAATAATAATAATAATAATAATAATTAATAGAGATCTAAAAACATATTTTTTAATTATTAGACAATAATTTTAAAGATATCTATTTAGAAAGTAAGAAAGTGCCATTTTTAACGAGAAAACTCTAACGTTAAATTTCAATAACGACATTAAAATATTATCATTTAACGCAATAAGGTCATTATAAAAAAGTCAGATTACTTGATAATTAATATTGTAATCAACATATTAAATGATATTCTAATAGTATTAAAAAAGGCAACCAATAGCAGCAACAGAACCTATGAATTTCCTAATCCATATATGAAACAGCAACAAAGGGGCTCGGCCGCACATAATAATTAAGTAAATTAACGCACCAAAAGAATAATTAAATAAAATATTAACAAAATCCTAATCGCGTCTAAACCATCTAATTAACAATATGCATCGTCTTCCTCACTGATACATACATTATCTCTTTCACTTTCTCAGACAAATTTACCTTTCCAGGATAGAGAAAGAAAACAGGAATAAGAGTGAGAACACAAGAAAGTTTATACCATAAGCCGACGGCTTTTTTAAAACTATTTTTGCAACACCTGGCGATCGGGGAGACGGAGTTGCTGGCACTGAAGCGTACGGGCGGCTGATCCTCTGCTCGACACGACGCAGCAACGCCAGAGCTCCATCAGAATACTTTTCAAATTTAAGCATCAACCGATCCGAATCGTACAATCAATCGATTTTTTCCTTTTTTTTTTTTCTTTGGCGATGCTCAATTTCTAGAAATCCGATCCTATTTACCGATTCGGTGCGGCTGGACTCGATCCTTGTTTTCATATTGGGCGTTGATGTATTCGACAGTAGAGAGAAGTTGAGAAGATCTTTGAAGAAATGGTGGTTTTGGGCTTGTTGACGAAGTGAAGTTTACTGGGATTTGTTGGTTTACACGTTATTGGTTGTTGTTGTTTGGAGGCTAAGGGAGTGCTTGGTCTTTGTGTTATTGGCTTTGAAGAAGAAGAAACTTATACATATAATATTCTAGTGAAAGTAATAGAGGTGTAGAATTTTGCGGTTCTGGCCTGTGGGAAAGGAGGAGAGAAGGAATCAAGATGATCACTGGTAATTTGTTTCACTGTCGAAAGAATTCATGGCCTCCTGAAGAGTATATCAGCAGAGCCACCTTACAATTGGTAAGCTCTCTTCTTCTATCTCGTTCTGCCTGTTCTTTAGGGGGAGCGGGGTTCATGAAGCATGTCTCTGTGCGTCATTTTTCCTTGTTTGGTGGCCGAGAAAATTTACTAGAAGGCAAAGAAAAGGAGTAAAGTCATACAGTTTCAAAAGTTAAAGTTAGCATAACAAATTTGAACTTTGAATTGCTCTCTCCTTTCTTCTCTCTAATTTTTTTTTTTTGAAAGTGAAATTGGACGAACTTTTCTCTCATAAATTGATTTGGTGTTTGTTAGCATTTGCTTATTCTTTTTTCTTAATGTTTTCTCCCTTGAATTACTGCTATGAAGCCCTTGAAATGACTAGAGCGTGCAGAAAGATCGAAATTTACTCGACTAACTAGACCTTTGTATGGGTAGCACGGGTGGCTCTGGCCGGTGACTACCTATAAATTTCGTGGTCTATATATGTATTTGTTTGTTTTTTTGTTCCCTTTTTGAACGGAATCTCTATGGAAATTATTCTTACAATTTTAGAACTCATGCCTGTGTCCACAAAAACAAAAAATATATATAGTCTTAGTTCAGACTTTTGGAGTCAAAAGTTTTTGCTGAACCAAACATCGGTTTGTGCTGTTTTGGATTGAGGAAATGCCTCTGGAGGATCTAATGGCGTGGAAATAATAGTATCTTTTCTGTAGAAATTACTGTTTTGCAAATGTTGTTCAAAATCTCTTGATATTATGTTGGTTTATAGGCTTATTTAGATTAGAGAGTGTTCTAATAGACATTGGCCCTCTCAGCTGCTTCCTTTTTTTTTTATGCAAGTTTGAAAGTCAGTAAAGTGGATTAATTATGTTAATTTTGTATGACTCAGGTGTTGCTTTTGTTCTGAGATTTTCTTGAAAGAGACTAAAACCTTTCAAATACAAATTTTTTTCTGTTTTTGGTCAATTCGTAGGCCTTGTGCAAATGGCTATCCCTTTTGTTTTCTTCATGTGGTTTTGGCATCATCAAATTCTCATTGATTTTCCACGTAAAACTTATCTATACTAGATTTATAGTTATGCCTCACATTATATATAAAATCTCCTACTATGCTATTATACAGCACATACTGTAGGTAAAATTGTGATAAGTTAAGAATTATAGTCAAAAGCAGTTGTCTGATATAGTAAATAGAATGAATTTCTGTTTACTGGCCAGCCTCCAACTCACTTCACCGTTTTAAAAGTGAAACAATGATGTTCAAGCGAAGGATGGTTAAGAAGTATTGTACCTCTTAAATTGGAAGTTGGTCTTCAACAAACAGTATTCTTGTACTTAATAGCTGTTGGCTTTTGGTGAGAATATTTGCTATATACACATATACTAATTTTTTCCTCTCTTATTGTAGTTTGATTTTGACAGTGCTGCCCCTCCAGAACAGGCTTGGAGAAGGAGATTGAACAGTCATGCCAATATTCTCAAAGAATTCAGTGTTACTTTTATGGAAGCAATAAAAATGGTGAGATGGTCTTTGTAGAAATTGTTAAGAAGCTTGAGAGACATGTCCCATTTATTCCAGATTCCCAATGCATAGTTTTCTTTTAATTGTTTTATGCCTTGTTTCTCACTTTCTAACTGGTTTTTGGATTTGAAATACTAGGTTCGGCTGGGCATAAGATTATGGTCCTATGTCAGGGAAGAGGCATCTCATGGAAGGGTAACTCCTGCAGTTTTCTTAACACACCCTTGTTTATTTTTCCTTATCTCATATCAGTATCAATATGCACTGAAAATTGGCTGCATGAGTTGAAATTGCATCTCTTTTGCTATGTACAGAAAGCACCTATAGATCCATTCACCAGGGAAAGTTGCAAGCCATCAGCATCTCAGGGGGTTCCACTTGGAGGAATGGGGTACGCAAAGGGATCAAATGTGATGCTTCAGTTCTTTCTATTTTTTACTTTATTTCATCTCCTAGATGTTATCATGTTTGCTTGTTTCTCAGAAGCGGAAGCATATCTAGAGGTTTTAGAGGTGAGTTCAGGCAGTGGCAGATTGTACCTAGCATATGTGAAGCTTCACCTGTCATGGCCAATCAGTTCTCGGTAAACCTCTGTACTTGAACTTACTATCTATACTCTGTATGCTTTCTGCTTGTTGATATGGCTATAATTGTTTGAGCAGTGATGTTCCATGTTGTATATATGAGCGTGTATATTGAAATCATTGCTGACTGTCCTTATTGATGTTTTCGTTCTTTCTTTTGAGTGCTATAAAGTATGCAGCTTATTATTATTTTTTTTCTTGAATATAGAAGATAAATGAGGGTGTTTGTTACTTGTTTCTTGCCCAGTAAGTGACTGGGAAAATGGATCTGTTCTATTTCTTTTTAGTGCGCATGGGATGTAGTTTGCTGCACAGCTTGTGTCCTCCATTATTTAGGTTGTAGATAGATGTGTTGATGGCATATATGGCTAATAGTGTAACATAAAATTATAAATGTTTTATATTTATGAAAATGTAATTTTTCTTGGAAGAACCTGCTAATGCTTGATCCACGCATTTTGCATGTTTGGACCATGAATTTGTTCATGATAACGTGATCCTCATTTGTTTTAAACTGCAGATTTTTATATCACGAGATGGAGGAAGTAAAAATTATGCATCAGTCTTGGCTCCTGGCCAACATGAAGGCTTAGGGTAAGATGAAGAGTTTTGTGAAGCATTTGGCTGTCTTCATGAAGAAGTCATGTTAAAATTGTGTTTGTTAACAAGGTGTTTGCATTTTTGTTGTTTTGGGAGTTAAATTTTGTGGAATCTGCTACAGAGGAGATTCTTAATCTAATTTTTGTCTGTTTTTTTTTGTAGGAAATCCAGCGATCATGGTATATCATCATGGGGCTGGAACTTGAGTGGTCAGCATTCCACTTATCATGCTTTGTTTCCTAGAGCATGGACAATATATGATGGTATTCTTTTAGTTTATCATTTCCTTTTGCTGTAAAATAATGTTTATACCTCTAAGTTCTGTTTTAACTGTGGTAATCTTGCATTTTAGGTGAACCAGATCCTGAACTGAAAATTTCTTGCAGACAAATATCGCCATTTATACCACATAATTATAGAGACAGCAGTCTTCCTACTGCTGTTTTTGTTTATACGGTATATTCTTTCAACTTCTAATTCCTGGTTTGCCTAAATGACATGAATCTTAGTAATTCAATGAAAGGGATGTAACTCGATTTTAAGCATATATATATATATATATATATATATATATAACTTGAACCTGAGCACTTATTATGGGGGTTTTGTAATTCTCAGAGTAGGACAACTGATTGCTTGTGCCAATCTACTTTGTTCCCATAATGAATCAATGATTGGTTAAATTTTTTATTTATTACACTTGGGCCTTGTTTTTTTGCTAGGGATTTAGAGAATAAAGTTATAATTCTTCAGCTTTTGAAAATATCTTGTTTGTTAGATAATTTAGGACTTAAAATTCCGTAAGAGTTTAAACATCAAGGAAAGATGAGTTATTGATATTCTAGACAAAGCTCAAAGTCTTTACCTTTCAGAGTAGGCAAGAACTTGTGAATTGATCATATGTTATTTGATAAATAAATGGTTTTTTGTCCTCTACTATTTTAGTTATTTGTTATTGTCTTCTTTTATTACATTGTTATGTTGATAGCTAAAAACTTGTTTAATCCATGGGATAGTTTTTATTATTTCTTGTAATTAAAAAACAAATTGTGCTATTAAGTTTCAGCACTTTGGAAAATATACAAGTCACTTACCAACTTACTATATTCTTAAATAATAAAACAATTTATGTTCCAAATTTGGGAAATAGGGCATTTGAGTTGTTCAACAAATGGGAATAATACAGTTCAAAATCATAGGAAATAAAAATAGACTGTTGGTTTTGTAAGAATTTAGACATACAATTATCATGAGTTTGAAATATCAACAAATGAATAGACCCTTCATGAGTATATCATAAAGATAGATCTTTTAGTTATCGCCTCCACATAGAATCACAGTAAGTAACAGATAGATAGGCTCAATGGATGAATTTGGTTGTAGCTAATGACTGAAGTTTTTTCACCTAAAGATAGTGTGGGAAAAGAATTATTTAAACTAGTCTTAACAGCACGTTTACCTCAGTATCTTGCTGGGGGTGTAGGATTTTGAGCTTGGGACTGGCTTGAGCTGAGAAATTTTAGATTTATGTTGGTTTAGTTTCTCACTGCCAAAATGTGAATGAGCATGCTTTTCTTCTGTTGGCAATCCAAATGCTATGATACTGAATAGTTTTTATTGTAACTCGAAATTGCATCAGACAAGTTTAGTTCAGGAAATCACCTGTATAACAAGCATTATTACTTAATCCTTACACTCATCTAGGATAAAAAGTTTGTAGTCTGATTACCCAGTGACCTTAAAAGTCTTTGTGACTGATGCTCCACTGTACATGTTCAAAAATTTAACCATCAGGGTTCTGCCAGAGGAGCATGTTGCATTTTATAATTACAGTAATTGAGTATTAATTAGCTCAAGCATTTGAATTTATGAAATTATTTCTTAATATTTTTTCTTTTGCAAGACTATTTGTTGTTTTTTTTGCGCTGTAGTTGGTAAATACGGGGAAGGAGAGAGCAAAAGTTAGCCTTCTTTTTACTTGGGCGGTGAGTTGTTTTTAGTCCTCAATTGTTTTGCTTTTACATTGGTCTGGCAATTTATGAATGTTAGATGCTATTGATGTTATTTGTGCAGAATTCAATTGGAGGAGTATCACACTTATCTGGAGATCATGTGAACAAACCATTCATGTCAGTATATTTCATGCATGCACTTTGTTTCTTTTAGATGCATATCCTGAGGCACATTTTGACAAGTTCTATTTTCTGTAACAGAGGTGAAGATGGAGTCTCTGGCATACTTCTACATCACAAGCAAGTCATCAAACCTTAATAGCTATATTTGATGGTTGGTTTGCATATATCTCTTGATTGTTACAATGTTTTAAGGGGTGAAGTGGAACAAATCCTTTCCCAAGGAATTTTTTTTTTCAATTTTCAAAAAAGAAACAAAATAGGAAAGAAAAAATGGAGGCAAATTGGCAGTGCAATGCTGAAGCCTTAGCTTTGAATATATCAATTTAGAAACATTCTTACAGATAGTGGAAAAGGGAAATGAGAATAAGATACATGCACTAGTATTTAAATATAACTAAGTTGCAAAAAAAGAAGGGAGGAAAAAAATAAACATTTAAATTTCCAAAAAATATGCCTAAATTTAAAAAAATAAAAAATAAAAAGCTTAAAATGATTTGATACTGTCAACCTATAAAGTTGTGTTCTGCACTTGATTTGTTAGCTTTCTTGATTGAATTGAATGCAAGTTCTTGTGTCTGTGTGGTTAATCTTTTTTTTCCTTTTAGTTTATTTTTTGACAGTTGGGGAGCTTCTAAGTAGACCAAGTGAGATTAGAGCTGGAATGATAATAATTAAAAGCGTATTTTATGTAATTAGGGAAAATGAAAGCTCTAATATAAATATATAATCCTCTTAACATAAGGAAGAACAAAAAGAACTACTACTTTACCATAATGTCCTTATCTGTACAGTTTAAACCTTCTCAGACCCTAAACTATAAAATTATATAAGACCTTTAAACTTCAGCTTTAGAAGGCAGCAAATTTGCTGCTTTGATGCTGTTTTTGCAAATCAAGGACGAAACAAGCCCTATTAACCAGTAAAAAATGGTGAAAGTCCATTGAATTGAATGTAGCTGGTTCGGGATTAAGTTTAATTAAATTGTGCTGAGTTGAATATACTCAGTTGTTTTATGCTTAAAATTTTATCATTTTATCAGTATTTATTAATTTCCCAAACAATACACTATTAGTTTTTTTCCCAATTATATGACTGTTTATAAGCATTTCAGGACTTTTTCAGAAATCATGCTCTTGAAAAATTGGGGCTTTTTATTCTTATTCTTCTTCTTCTTCTGTGTTTGGTTATACTGCTAAATGAAAATTCCAATGCATGTTGGCAAGTGGGTATCTTAACATGGTCAAATGGCTAATAAAATGCTCTTAGTATGAGAAGGCATAAAATTTTCTAGTTTTGTTTTGACCTGTTTAAATACAATGTAAAAGACTAATAACTAAATTGGTTGTCTTCTATAGTGAAAATTTGTGGAGCACTTGGGTCTGTCATTTCTCTCATAGGCAAAAAAAACCTAATATGATTAGATAGCAGAATCAGGTTAGGTTCACTAGAACCTGTTGCTATAGAGAATACTACAGTTGGAACTTGGCCAGGATTTTTGTATGGGCTGGTGTTTCTTCAAATTTTTCCTCCTATTCGTGATCTATGCACTTAAGGTACATCATTTGTTGCACTCAACTCGGATGTCTGATAAGTGCATAGGCTTCAATTCCTGCATAGGCTTTTTGATGGTATATTTAGTTTAAAATAGTTCCATGGGATGAACTTTTAGTACATTTACTGTAACATTTTATTTCTTTAGCTGCTCGTTGTGCATTCTAGAAGTTTTAGATTTTAAATTTCCATCTTCTCTTTGCCTTTGTTGCTAGTGTTGACATGAGCATCATGAGCTTAGGATCTGCATGTGTCTGGATACAGTTGATGCATAGTTTTTGCTTCCATTGCTTGTCATTGAAGGAGACTGTTGTTTTCTTTCCTGGAAACTTTTCCTATCATGTGGAACTTTCTGAATTTAACTGTCTTATCCACTATCATTGATATCATAGCATTATGTTCAAGGTTGTTCGCTTTTCAATTAAACTGAAACATATCTAATGATGACAACTTTACAGGACTGCAAAGGGTAACCCTCCGGTTACTTTTGCAATTGCTGCCTGTGAAACTCAGAATGTAAGTGTGACTGTTCTCCCATGCTTTGGGTTGTCTGAGGCTAGCTGCATCACAGCAAAGGATATGTGGGGTAAAATGGTGCAGGTAATGCTTGTACTTCTGTTGTACATTTTGTGTAGTTTTTGTTGCGTAACCATTTCTCTTTAGATATTATTAATCTATTATGAACTTTTTGCCATCAATGGGCTCTGAGTAAACATATACACTTAAAAGTTGATGAATTGTCTCATATGAAACTTGTTCTCATTTGTGTTATTTACTAACATAGATAAACAAGTTTGGACACAATTAAGTTCCTTCGAACTTCAAAGAATCAAACAGGAAAACAATTGAGCTTAACTTAATGATGTTGCTGCACATGGCTATGTGCTCATTTTGAGTTCATATATGCTTGTTTTCTGTCTCATAAAAGATTGATAAAAGTTTAGCACTAATGACTAAAAAGAAGCCTGAACTGTGCTTTTTATTTTTTGTTCGTTTGTCAATTCACTTTTAATTTTGTCAAATTTATCCTACAGAATACATTTCAAAACAATTTTGAATCCCATTTTCTTGAGGTTAAATGTTACATTTAGTTTAAAACTGATAAAAATAAAAGAGACATGATTGAAAAAAATAAGTAAAGTTCAGGATTTGGGTTATTAAGGTTTTGGATCATAAATTCTGTCAAAATTGATTGTAATGTGTTGGCTAATACAAGAATTTTCAACTATAAGTAATTTTACTAGAAAAATTGTGAATTGAAAATCAAAGCCATAAAAAGAAGAGGAAGCAATGTGGACTAAATCCTGCATTCCTTGCATGAAACTGATGAGGGGCAATCTCTGCAATTAAAGGATTTAGTCTGCCTCTATGTTATGATGTGAGGCCTCTGCAGCCTTCATGTTAGATGGGCCAGAAGGTAGATCCTAGGTATTAGTATGGTGTGAACAAATAATGAGAAAGCACA
The DNA here is from genome assembly GCA_949630135.1 of Balakata baccata. Classification (NCBI taxonomy): domain Eukaryota; kingdom Viridiplantae; phylum Streptophyta; class Magnoliopsida; order Malpighiales; family Euphorbiaceae; genus Balakata; species Balakata baccata. The sequence goes on along the minus strand of CATIWF010023821.1, from coordinate 4,958 downwards.
CTATTTGTGATTATCCTCGTTATGCTTGTCAAGCTAAGCTTGGGCTTGGTTGTGCTGAGGTCAAACATGAGAGTCTAGAGCTCATTTAAGCCCAAGATGAGTTCAAGTAGGGTAATCAGAGAGACCAGACTTGAGAAAGGCATTTAAGCCTTCCCAAATCCTTTTGCCAGAGTGCCGTCATAATACTGTATCCTCGGAATTCTCATTGCTAATCGAATCTGTCTGTAGAAGAATTTTAGTGAGTTGTTTACTGCTTCTCAAGGATAAACTGTTTGATTTTAATTTACTTTCCTGCATCTCAAGGATGGACAATTTGATCGGGAGAACTTTAATTGTGGACCTAGCATGCCTTCATCGCCTGGAGAGGCACTTTGCGCTGCAGTTTCTGCTTCTGCATGGGTTGAACCTCATGGAAAATGTACTGTTGCATTTGCTCTTGCATGGTCATCCCCAAAGATAAAATTTTCAAAAGGAGGCACGTATCACAGGTAAATCTATGATCTCTCTCTTTTTTCACACTTTTCATTGTGCGCTAAAATTATTCATCTCGATTACAACCTATGACAATGCAGTGATAGCTTATGAATTAGTAGTGACACAGATTTTTTGTCTTCTTCTCTTCTTTTTCTAGTTGGAAAACTTTAATTCGTTTTTTCTTTCAAACTTAAACATTTAGGAGAATAGATGTTTTACACCTTTGGGCTTAGAAGACCATAAAAGTAACATGTAACAAATGCCAAATGGTACAGGGACAGCTGCAATAATCAGACAGCTGTAACACATGAAAGTTAGACTCTGGTGTATCCTAGATGATAGTTTTTCTAGCATTCATATGTAAAATTTAATATGTGAAATTAGTGCATGTTTTGTGACATGAAAACTTCTAAAAAATTCCCTCTGATTTGGCCTAATATACATCTCAGTTCTCACATTTTCAACATCAATCAGCTTTGTCCTGGATTTGGTAAAAAGTGACACTTTATCCTTTATTTATTAAAAAAAGGTCCAAAGTAATGTAGAAAAATCATGTTGTTTTGGTCCACAAGGACTAGAGTGTTTATTTTTATGTAACTCAAGAATCAAAACTATTTTGATTTTAGGAAAGGGATGATGAATGGGTGTGTTGAGTCAAAGCTGAGGATTTTTTAGTCACTATACCTATTATTATATGAATTAAATAGTTCTAGCATTATCTAGATAGTAAGGATTGAAAATGTTCATGCTGTTGTCTTTATTGAGTTCTACTATGTGATGAAAGTGGTTTTCTACTTATATTTTTGTTTTTCCAGGAGATATACAAAATTTTATGGAACTTCTGAAAGTGCAGCTCAGAACTTGGTGCATGATGCATTAAAGAGTATGTTTTTATGTTATTTTACTGCAGTTTATTGATAGTTCTACTTTGTGGGTAGAGTAATTTTTGGAAACCTTTTTCAATCTTATTGTTAGGATCATACTTTTTCCAGTTCTTTCTAGTTCTCAGGAGATTCTTTTTTGATGTAATGTAAATTGAAATTGTTATCAGATTACAAGTGGTGGGAGGAAGAGATTGAGAAATGGCAAAATCCTATCCTGAAGGATGACAGGCTACCAGAATGGTAACTGTTTTGGCAACTACTGCTGTTGTTTTTGTAACCAACATTTTGATGGGTTTCTTGATGGACATGCTGTATGATAAACTTTGAAAAATTTTTCACACCTGCATGCTTTATGTATCTCTCTTCTAGTCTACTGAAGTATTATAGTAATTGAAGCTTGTCCCTTAGGAATCTGATATATATACACATAAAAGAAATAATTTGCAAATAGGCTTGCATGTGCTTGCATTAATTTTAAATTGAGGTGTTACAGTTCTTATTAGTACAAAGGTTGCATTAATTATGCTTCACACCTAGTTTCCATACAGATTGTTATCCTCAAGGAATAAAAATACCACTCAGATGAAATTTCATGTCTATATTATTTTCTGGTACATACATGCTAAAAGACAGTATATTCACTTTCTGAGTTACATACGCCTTATATTGGGGTTGCCGTATTAAATATATGCAGGTACAAATTTACATTGTTTAATGAGCTCTATTTTCTGGTCGCTGGTGGAACTGTCTGGATTGGTACTCATCTATCTTGCTGCAAGCCTCTTCCTTTTGTGATAAGATGCTGGGGCCTGGGAAATGTAAAAATAGGAGGGAGAGGGGATTGTTTTCTTGCCATGTTTAGTTTGTAAACAGATTTTATCTTATTTTTCCAAGTTATAATACTATTTTGTATTATGTGCTCAATTTTGGAAGAGCTAGGTAGTTGGATCATAAAGCTGCATTAGCAATTACATTAATGCTTTGCTTTTTTCTAACAGACTCTCCCCTACTGAGCGAAGACATGAGAGATGGCTATAATCAGCCAAAAGATATGGGAACCATGAATGTCAATGTAACGGAATTCCAAGTGAGCCATGACAAAGATGCAGTCAAGCATACTAGAATAAACAGTTATAATGGAGAACATGTTCAATCTGAAGAGAATTTTAAGGCATTGAATGGAGAACACCCAAGGAAAGATGAATCACTAGTATCTCAGGGGAAGGGAAACATCAACCACTCTTTGCTGCCTTCCCCGTTGCTGGAATGCCAATATGACAGTGATGATGTTGGTAGGTTTCTGTACCTGGAAGGAGTAGAATATATCATGTGGTGCACATATGATGTTCACTTCTATGCATCATTTGCCCTTCTCGAGTTGTTTCCTAAAATTGAACTCAATATTCAACGCGACTTTGCCAAAGCTGTCCTTTCTGAGGATGGAAGAAAAGTTAAGTTTCTAGCAGAAGGTAATGTTGGAATCCGCAAAGTTAGAGGAGCTGTCCCTCATGATCTTGGGACACATGATCCATGGCATGAAATGAATGCATACAATATACATGATACAAGCAAGTGGAAGGATCTGAATTCAAAATTTGTGCTCCAGGTGTATAGGGACTTTGCTGCAACACAGGATATGTCCTTTGGAGTTGATGTGTGGCCTGCAGTTCGTACTGCCATGGAGTACATGGAACAATTTGATAGGGATAATGATTCTCTGATAGAAAATGACGGATTCCCGGATCAAACATATGATGCCTGGACTGTTCATGGTGTAAGTGCTTACTGTGGCTGTCTATGGCTTGCAGCACTTGAGGCTGCAGCTTCAATGGGCTTTCAACTGGGCGACAAGTATTTTGCTGAATTATGCAAAAGCAAATTTGTGAAGGCAAAATCAGCATTTGAAGCTAAACTATGGAATGATTCATATTTCAATTACGACAGCGGATCAAGTAGCAACAGTAAATCTATACAAGCAGATCAGTTGGCTGGCCAGTGGTATGCTGCATCTTCGGGCTTGCCTCCACTTTTTGATGATTTCAAAATTAGAAGTACTCTTCAGAAAATATACGATTTCAATGTAATGAAAGTTCGGGGAGGTAGGATGGGTGCTGTGAATGGAATGCATCCCAATGGAAAGGTGGATGAAACTTGTATGCAGTCACGTGAAATATGGACTGGTGTCACCTATGCTGTGGCAGCAACCATGATTCTTGCTGGGATGGAGGACCAGGCCTTCACTACAGCCGAAGGTATTTTCCTTGCAGGCTGGTCGGAAGAAGGTTATGGGTAAGTTCTGCAAACATATCGATATTACTATATAGTTTTATCATACTTGTTTAATCTTATTCTTATTGCATAGTTCTGTATGGTACATTTATTCTTATCCACTTGGAGCAGTTTGTTCTCACTTTCTCTGTAAGAAGATGTATTCACATGTCCCTGTGTTAGAGTGTTTCGTTTATTTTTTCTCTATATGAATGTTTATTGTATTATCTAGGATATGACCTAATTTGAATAGCTTTCGACAATAACTGAGTGATAATCTTCCTTTCTCCCAATTGCAGATATTGGTTCCAAACACCAGAGGGATGGACCACCGATGGGCACTTTCGCTCCCTTATTTACATGAGGCCACTTGCAATTTGGGGCATGCAATGGGCGTTATCACTCCCTAAGGCTATCCTTGAGGCTCCAAAGATCAATATAATGGACAGACTTGTATTGTCTCCTAGCACAAGATTCTGTCTCCATGATACTGGAGTTAAAAAGATTGCAAATAAAGCCAAATGCTTTGGAAATTCCGTGTTCCACTGTGCATGCTAATGATGAGATGTAAGTTCCATCCTCTTTGTAAAGAAAAATATTCTTAAAATCTTGTATATCTTCCCCCCTTAGAAGAAAGCTGGGAGAAGATTGGGAGGAGTCCCCTCTTTCCTAAGACAGGCGATAAAAGCAGACTGTAACCGGGTGGTCAATTTAGTTACATGATATAGATGAGTTTCTCTGTCATTGATGTAATTTTGTTGATTTGTTGTACAATTATTTTTATGGGTTTTACATTTTATTTTCTTTCTTCAATTTTATTATTGTATAACTGCAGCCGGAACATTTGATTCAAAACACTGTTTTGAGTCCTCGTTGAAGTGACGAGGGACCAATTGTAAATTACTCAACAGAATTTAGGGAAACTGCCATGTTATTTTTCTGAAGTGTAGGACAATCAAGCACTGTTTGAAAAACTCTGAAACCGGATTTGAAGTCTTAAAACGATTTATCGTAAATGTTAGTGCAAGAGATTTCTGTGATCGTCGGATTTCAAATTTATATTCGGGGTAGAGAGGCCATTTTTGTGCATATGTTGCCATGTATATATATCTCAACCCAATGCATATGTTGCCATGTATATATTTCTCAACCCAATTTCCCCTTAATCATGCATGCATAACGTTACCTTCCGGAGGAGGGATTGCAAGGCGGCCGTCTCTCTGTGTCTGAGAGTTGATGGCAATTATTGAGAAATAATTGATTGCGTCCCCTCGCTTTAATGATAATTGTTAAATTATAAGAGTGGTCCTTTAAGTTGTGTTATGTGAGGAC